>CM064966.1:1712198-1872070 GCA_032847665.1 Solanum chilense
GACAATTGTACTTGCATAAACAGTAATATTTAATAACTTTAATCTCTAATAAATGACATTTTATTTTGTAAGTTAAAAAGATAATTTTACGTAACACTATTTAATAACTTGATTCTTAATCTCTAATCAATTAATGCGGTTCGTATATTTTATTTAATACAAAAAAAAAGTTACTACTTAAAACAAGTCATAAATGTTTCTGTTACGATAAAATAAATAATTTAAAATTCAATTATTTCTAAATCTTGAAAATATAATTAGACAAAAAATGAAACTATACATAAAAAATCCTATTTCTAAACAAATAATCCAATTAGAAAATAGAGACGGAGACAGATAGAAGGGACACTCACGAGACTCTTTAAAACAACATCAACAAAATACTCAAACGTAATTTCACAGACGAAGTTTAAGCATGATAAATTACGTATATGCTAACCTTATTCTTATCTTAAATGATAATAACAATTGTTTTCATTACACCCTCGTTTCAATAAAACGATATAAAAGACATAAGCAGAAACAACAACAAGATAATAAGATAATCGAAAATCGAAAAAAAAAAAGTGACTTACCCTATGAGGTTTGCAAGGGAGTTCCCACCATTTTTCACCATTACCTTCAATAGTACCAGTACCACTAAAAGTCATATTATCAAGTTTATAAAACACAATCCATTGCCTTTTACTATCTTTTTTAGGCCAACAATCTGGTCCTTCTGGTGTCATTAACACCCCATTTACCTATTTCACCAAAAAAAAGTAAAAAAAATTAACCAAACACAATTCAAAGCGTAATATATATCATATAAATTGAAATAGAAGAAATATGTACGTACGCGAAATTCGAGTCCGGGCTTGCAAGGACCATAGAATATAGTGGAAGTGATCATAAAAATACGGTCCGCGGGAGCCAATAGCACCGCGGACTCAACTTGACACGCGGCTTTCCAAGCCGCGACAAACGCTTCGGTGTCATCCGTGGAGCCGTCACCGACGGCTCCATATTCCATGACATGGAAAATGCAGTCCTCTTCCGGGTTCAAAGTGGGGCCCCCTCCGTAACTCGGGTCGGACGGTACTACATTACTACTAGGAGAAGAAACTGGCGATGATGATGATACTGGTGATGGTGATGGTTCGTTTACGCTACCTTCGATAGGACTAGGAGCATTATTATTATGACTAATAACTTTTTTGCTCTTTGTTTTCTTGGAAATGTGATGTCTTGCATCAACATTGATAGAATTACTAGTAATAATAATAATAATAAGACATAGTAAAAGAAATATTTTCTCCATTTGAAGGAAAAAATAACTAAAATTTTACTAACTTTAATGTTATTGTACTACTTTTTTTGTGTGTTTTTTTTTTTTTATGTGGCAAGAAACATATGAAGATGAGGTTGTAAATTTATACTAAAAAAAGTTAGGGACACGTGGCGAGTTTATGTTGATTAATACATTGTTGTCCAAAAGAATATTAACTGTTGAGAAAAAATTAATTTTAAAATAATGTGAGACAATGCCAGGTCATACATGTGAGAGGCTCTTTTACTGTTTAACGTTTGAACTTGTGGGTCCCACTTAAACCACTATTATTTTGCCACGTATCACTTTTCTATTCTTAGGTTGTACCTCGTGAATATATGGAGAAATTAATAACAACTCTATCTTCGGAATTTAATAAAAGCAAAAAATAAAGGCATAATACATGTATTGGACACTAAGCTTGGCTTCAGATTTTAACTTTGACGTCCAACTTTTATAATGCACAAAGAGGCACTTTAACTATCTAACTTTTAAATAAATAAACACATGAACCCTACATGGCACAATACACGTAGGACATCACGTAGGACAAAAAATGTCATACAGGATGACATGTAGGACATGTGTGTCTATTTGTTCAACTTTATACAAGTTTAAGTGTCTGTGCAAATCCAAAATTAAAAGACATAAATGTAATTTGAAGCTAAGTTAAAAGAAACATTTATGTATTATGCCAAAAATAAATAGTGTTTTCTAGCACTTTCTATTTGCATTGTTGTTTTGTTCTTGATTGGGTGACTTTTTGTTTTATTGTTTTGTTCTTAAATCGGTGATTTCATTTTTTGTTTATACGTCTCTCAAATATTGCTATATGTTATTGTTTTGCTCTTAAATCGGTAATTTCATATTTTGATTGATATAGCGCTCCATTTTCTTTTTTAAAAGGACAATATATTTTACAAGAAAAAATCTAGTGAAATAAGAGTTTTTGTCAAATAGTATTATTCATCAGTTTATAAATTTTGTACGATAAATATATTTTTTTAAAAGAACCTAATTGTGCAACCTAAATATAATGAAACTTATGAATTCACACTTATAAAAAATAATTTTTTATATTAAATGTATTTTTTTCAAAATTAATTGAAATATTTATTCTAACATATATAAAATAATTTTGAAGATAAATGTATCTTTCAGAAAATCTAAAACATGTAACTAAATGTAATGGAGCTTACGAGAATACCTATATTCAATCTAAATAATTCTCGTCCGTATTAATTGTTTCAAAATTAATTATTGCAGAAAATATAAGATAAGTGTATCCTTCATTTTAATTTTGTGACAGTTTTTTTAATTAGTCTAAAAAAATAATGACATTTTTTTTATTAATAATAATTTAATTTTAAATATATTATTTTATTTTTAATGAGATGATTTATAGCTGTATAAATATTTTTTTATTTTACTTTTTTGTTGTCATGATTTTCCTTTTTAGAATCAAACAATAAAAACTTTACTAATATTTTACGATGTATACTTTTTTATTTAAATATCAAATTACTGTAATCTAATTTAACTTTAAAAATTAATCAAATTAACTTTCGAAAAATGTAATATAACAACTAAAAATGACAAAGAGAGTATATAAAATCTGTCCTACACGACAAATTTCAAAAAAGAAATCTTTTATTTTTAAATTTCATGACACTATCACATAAATTGAGTCGAAAAAAATACTCATTTAAAACGATTTAACCATATTACTTTTTGCAATAAAATCGATATCGATGATTCTTCACCATTATTTGGAAAAGAACAAAAATCAAGAAGCAAAAAGATTTTGTTTAAAATTACCAAAAAAATGAAAATAATAATAATTGATTCTAACACTTTAACCAGATTTCATACCCACATATTAATTCAAAGAATATATCTGTTAGCTATATATTCGTGTTATGAAATAAATCATTCAAGAAAAAAAAAGCGCGAAATCAAAATCTAAAACTTATAAATTCAAAATTTTGAGTCTTTTAAAATTTCTAATAAATAGCTTTTCACATGTTCAATCAAGGGTAGATCTAAAAAAAAAAAAAAAAAAGCAACGATGAAGCCATAACTTTTATTAAGAATATCCAATAATTAATATATACATACGAAAAGTATATTTTGTATATTCATTGTATGTGGTTATGCCACTAAGATTGAGAGTGTTCACACTCTCGGCAAAAGATTAAATTGTATATCTAAGGTCATATTATTTTATACTGATATTTAGTATATATATATATATATATAAATTTTGAATTCCTTAAACACAGAATCACAAATTGTCATAGTATTAAATTACAAAAATTCATCTTCAGATTCTGAATTCATATTTCATATTTTTTTAACTCTCTAAGTGAAAATTTTGAATATATCACTGTAACTGTGATATAAACAGAAAATCTAAACTATTAAATTCGACCGAACTCGTAATCGAAGTGCTAGGTCTGTCCCTCATCTTAATTAAAAAGTGAACATGATTTGGATGTAAAGAGAAGTGGAAAAAAATAGGTCTCGTGACTCTATATTGTTGTGTAGTGTCTTGTGGCCATGGAAGTAGTAAGCATATATTAGGTGGACGACAAAATAAATAACCAATTCACGGGTGCATAAACTAAATATAATCTAAACATTTATTTGTGTTTTTGTGTCACACAACAGACACAATTATATTATTTCATTAATAATTTTCAAAATAATATATTTACGATACAAGAGATCACTAAGAAATCGTATAATGAATGTATTACATATATAACTTGGTTTACGAGTATATCGATCACGTAGAGAATAACGTGTTTCAATTTAGATAAACTCTTAACTTATCGAGTTGGACGAGTTTATTCTGTATTTTCAAATAACAAATGAAAGAAATATGACAGTATATATTATAAGTTAATGAATTTTTAATTTAGGGTCACAATCGAATCACGATAATCTTGCTAATAATTTCATAATTTGTATTGTTATATGACTTATAACATAGATCTAAATTTCTTTTTTCGAGTACATTCAAACAATAGGACACAAACAATTACATGCCAAAAGTAATTGTATTTAATAATAACATATAGTCAAATAAATAGAGTATTATATATCATAAATTTACAAGAGTTATTCACAACCACCCAATAATTAGTTCATCAAAACCCTAAGAATAGAAATATTAGCCTACAAAGTACAAACATCCTACAAAACAAAATCAGTTTTTAGAAGAAAGAATACATTAAGAAGAAAACACTTTATAACTTTTGTTTGTTTTTGCGATTTAATATTTTTTATAATCATGATTCTTCAATTCGATGTTCGATGTTTTTTAATAATTAACTTTTGGGCCCTTTAGCCATCTTTACTCCTGCCAAGCCCAATTGCTCCAGCCCAAATTTTTAAATGGCCAGCCCAATTGTCCAAACTTTTGTTTAAAAAATTATTTCTAAGCATTATCGACTAGTATTGAAGAAAGGCTTACTGGAATCTCGTTGAATTAAGAAAGAAGAATAATCTTAGCTGAAATAGATTTATAATATAATTTTAATTAATATGAAAGAATACATTGAATAAATTTAGAAACTTAATACAATTGATGTTGTAAATATATATATTATGAGAACTAATAACAAAATTTAATATGATTTTGTCAACAACTAACATCAAGATTCATATTATATTTTCACACTCATATAGAATAATATGATAATTATTCTTTGTATATACATAAACACGAACTAAATAGAGGTATAAATTCACATCCATTACAAGTCTTTTAGCTTTTTAACAGAAGTACACCTAACTCTTAAGTCCTTTTAATTTTTAAAAATTATTTGATATTCCAAAAGAAATAATTGTCTACTATTCCAACACGATTTAGGTTAAAATTAAGAGGAAAATAATGACCACGAGTTTTATTTAGTAATTTTATGGAAAATGGTTAAAATTGGCTCTATATCGTGCGAAATCGATCATTTATATTTTTCTTTACATTTTGAGATTAAAAAAAAATACTCGTGCCATTATTTCAAGAGAAAGTAAATACTTCTAAGAGTTTAACAACCCAAATATTCAGTGATATGACATGTACTCTAATACTTCCACCACCTAAGCGTTGTCGACTAAGATATTCATAAAATTAGGGTTTGTGTTATAAATCGGGTCATAATTAATGACCTCATAATTTAATGAGAATTTTAGCTGACAACGCTTAAGTGGAGAAATTAGTCTCATGTAACTTGCCACATTACTAAAAAAATTGGGTTGTTAACCTTTTAAGGTATTTGTGATCTCTTAATATAACGGTAGATGCATTTTTTTTTGTCTTAATATTTGTGATCTCTTGATATAACGCATTACAAAACTATGAGTCAGAATGCATCCTTAAGAAGAAGGAGCAGGGTTGCTCCTCGTCTCATTAACTTACAAAATGTTTTATAATTCATATAACTATTTTGCAATGTTCAGTCATATTTGCGAACAAGTCAATTGTAGTGTTATCTTCTCGATAGATGTGAATGAAAGAGAAATGAACAAGTGAACTCATGGATTCAATTTGTTTAATATAATCTCCGATCTCTAGAAAATAAGCATGAGTAGTTAGGGAGCCAAATAGGATAATCAACATTTTGAAGATCAAAAATGATATTCTTACCCTCAGATCCTTTTCTGATAATTTTATAAAACTTAAAGAATATTAGTCCTTTTTGAATACAAAACTTATGTTTTAATTCTAGAAATATTTATACATATTAACACCCAATGTAAAAGTTAGAAACAAGCATAGGTAAGGGATGCAAAAGTGTCCTTAAATGTCAAAGATATATACAATCAAAGACAAAAAAAGAAATACGACCATGTTAATAACAGCATATTCAGTGTAATCTTATTAATCTGGATTAGAAAGAATAAAGTCTATGCATATTTCTACTTTTAAGGTTGAGAGACTATTTTTGATAGATTTCGACTAAAGAAGAAATAATCCAAATTAATACGATAAAAGAAACAACGAAAGTGAAAAGATTATGACAAAATATTAAGATCATAACAAAATAATGTGAAGGCATGACAAATACTCAATTTGAACATTAACTACAATAAAATATTATGATAGTTAAAGTGCAAAAAATAACAAATACTAACATAAATTGGAGAATCCTAGCGGAGTAATGAGGATAAGGATAAGCGAACAACACTTTAATATCTATTAGTCTTCTATTCTAATTAGTATGCTCAACTACCTCCTATCTCTGAGAATATTATCGATAAGTTTAGATGCATTATATTATGTCTAATCATCTCTTTTTATTCGTCAGCGACAAAACTATAACCAAATAAGATAATTAGGCGAACACTCCTCGCCGAAAAATTATAATGCTTCTTCACAATAGTGACTCGAAGTCTAGCACTAAGAGTGTGTATTTGTGTTTTCGAGGTATGTGTTTTTTTTTTTGTTAAGGTTCAATCCTTATACCTAGTTTTTTTTTAACACAATCTATTTTTTAAACAAAATAGCCATTATGAATTCTGTTTTATTATGTTTCTTGTCTTAAATTTTTAATTACGTAATAATTAATGTTTTATTATTTTCTTTATATTTTTAATCTATATTAAGTAAAGTATTAGGTATAACACACTCTTAATAAATTATTTTTAAGAATATAACTAAAGATTATTATTCACTATCATACTTGTGATTATTTCTAAACTATTCTTTTAGAATATATAAAATAGTTAAGAATCCTATAAGAAAAGATAAATATGATATGAAAAAGAAGTTTCAACAATTATCTTAAACTTTAAAATATTATTATTATTTTATTTTTAAATTAGGATCTATCCACTCATCAGTAAAAATAAATAAATAAACATTCTTGCACCTATAACAACAATTACAAATATTTTAGTAAACTTCATAGTTATTATTAGTATAAACTATAAAATACGCAATACAATCAACCAATGAATAGATATGTTATTAAATTGAAATCACAATTATGTAATGCATTCAAATATCTCCATGCACAAAAAATTACAAAAATATACTACTCAAGATTTATATTTAACAAAATATCAATGTACTTATATTTAATTACAAAGTAAGTTTTTAAATTACATACATATCAAAATATTTAATTTTTATATTTGATTTAAATTTTTTTATCCGATTTTTCTCTCTCTACGCTGTGTAATTCCTTCCATATTTTATGGAGTGTTCTTAGGTATTATAATTATCAATATATACTCTCTCCTTAAACAATACTCATATTAACACGTTTTTTTTTCTTACCTTTTTTTAGTTATTTATCTTCCTTTAACATAAAGATTTTATGGGATCAATAAAGTTGGTACAATTATCGAGTTATAGTTTCAATATCTATTAGAATCATTTTTCACGCATTTCAATATTTTTTTATATATATTTGCTTCTTTTATATTTTATAGTCTTTTATTGGGATAATATTAACATATAGCTTTTAAATTAAGATTTTTATGGTACCAATAGTTGTAATTAAAACTTTACGTTTGGTGTTTGCATCAAATATTTCACCTTTAATATCGTTATTAACATATCAAATATTATATTTTTAATATCGTAATCAATAAATCTATCTATTTCACGCCAAACTATTAGTTATTATTTGTGATGAACCTCGTCTAACAGAATGGTCAAACATTAGGGACCAAAGCATGTTTATGCTCGCAATAAATTGTAACTTAAATTTGGTGTTTACAGCACCATTATGCACCAACATATGATATTATTATTTATAACAATACAATCAAAGATAAATATACCAAAAAAATTCAGCAGTTCACCAAATAAATTAAAACGATTAATTTCACCAAATAAAATCAACTCCGAATGCAATCCAGCATTTTGATATTCAAAAACGATTAAAGTCACCAAATGAATTACCAAACCAAATAATTACTAAATATTCACAAAATACTAAAGAATTAATAAAAATAAATCAAAAAGTGGGTTAATATCAACAATAATTCATAGTACACCATTAATCAAACAACTTATGATAGACATAATATATATTTCTATAAAAGTGATTTCTAACATAAATACGGTGTTTAAACTTTTCTTTTTGTATCAAAATTTAATCCATTCGTTAATCATAAACTTGAATATTACAACTCTTATCGAACGATACCAATAAAAAATCAGTAGCATACTGAACTTTCATTCAATAAGTTTAATAGTTAAAAAATATTACTTTCACCAAATCAATTTATTGAGGTTAAATTAGTCATTACTCATAGCTATTAATGTAATTAATTAGTTGTTAGTTGTTAGTTCAATTACGATTAGTTAGTTTTAGATTTTCAGGAAGTTAGTTACGAATTTTCTGTTTTGGTTAGCTTCTGTTTTTGGTGGTTATATAACCACAGTTGTTCACATTTCTGTTACACAACTGAATGAGAATGGTTCACACATTTTTCATGCTTCTTCTTCTTCCTCTCTAATCAAGCTTCCATCCATGGAGGTTTTACAACTCTCTTCAATTTGACATGGTATCAGAGCAGGAACGTTTCTGATTTGCTTGCCTTCTTTCTATTTTCAATCTGCGCATCAGATCCTCTGTAGACTCGATTTTTGTTTCGAAATACAATGACAAATTCTGCATCCACGAGCACTGCATTAGACAGTGTTCCTTCATCTGGGATCGATGCAGGGAGTCACTTTTACATTCATCCATCAGACAATCCTGGAGCAGTTCTTGTACCAGTTCCTTTCAATGGCACTGGTTTTCATTCATGGCGTCGTAGTGTTCTTCGTTCCTTGTCAGTGAAGAACAAGCTAGTATTCATCAATGGTGAGTGTAAGAGACCAGAGATGAACCATTCCAGTTATCGTCAATGGGTGAGATGTGATGATATGGTCACTTCATGGATTCTCAACTCTCTAGATCGAGACATTGCTGATAGTGTTGAGTATGTTAATGATGCTTTGGAATTATGGACAGAACTGGAGGATCGATATGATCAGACGAATGGAGCAAAATTGTATCAAACTCAGAAGGAGATAAATGACCTTAATCAAGGTATTCTCGATATCACAACATATTACACTCGTATGAAGAAACTTTGGGAGGAGTTGAACAGCTTGTGTGTTTCAAGTCAGTGTAGTTGTGTGTGTGTGTGTGGAGCTAAGGCTAATGTTCAGAAGGCAGAGCAAGACAGACGTTTGATTCAATTTCTGATGGGTTTGAATGTGGTATATACTACAATTAGGGGAAGTATCTTGATGATGAATCCCTTGCCATCCTTAGCACAAGCCTTTGCCTTACTAGTGCAGGAGGAAAAACAACGAGAATTCAAACCAAATAATCAACTATTCACTGAGAGTAGTTCTCTAGCTGCAGTCTCATCAAGTTCAGGAGGTAGAAGCTTTCAAACAAACTATTCTACCTCCAACACAACACCAAGAGGAAGACCTTTCTGTGACTATTGTAGGAGACCAGGACATGTGAGAGCAAAGTGTTACAAGTTGCATGGCTATCCATCTAATGACACAAATGGTTCTGCTCGTGATCAGCATAATCCAAGGAGCACAGTTCAAAACACATATCCAAATCCAAGGCACAACAATAAAGGAAGAGGTGTATCAGCAAATTCTGTAAGACTATCCTGTGATGGAGATGCTAGTGGACAAACAAAGGAATCAAGTTTAACATCTTGTAATGATCCTCAAGGAAATGAGAACATTAGTATCACCAAAGAGCAATATGATCAAGTTTCTCACTTGCTGAATCAGTTTCAAAATGATGGAGTGTGTGGATCTGTGAATTTTGCAGGTGGTTTTGCTTGTTCCTTTTCTCTTGATTATATCAAACTTTCATGTGAATGTTTCAAAACAAGGACTGACCTATGGATTCTGGACTCAGGAGCCTCTCATCACATGACTTTTAACAAAAATAATCTTGTAAATCCAATAAATCTACCTTATCCTATGTTAGTCAAATTACCAAATGGATATAGAGTCAAGATCACAGTGGTTGGTAGTGTACATCTTACACCTAAAATCATCTTGTCAGGAGTATTGTATGCCCCCTCATTCAAATACAATTTAATCTCCATCAATTCTCTTGTAAATCATCTTCAATGTACTGTCTCTTTTTCTAATACTTCTTGTCTGTTGCAGGCCCCTTCACTGAAGAGGCCTCAGGAAATTGGTAAGGTACATGATGGCCTTTATTTCCTCTGCTCAGATTGCTTACAAAAGAATTCACATGCTCAGCATTGTTCATCTTCTCTTTACTCTTCATCCAGTAATAAAGTACAATGTACATCTCTTTCTTGTAATTCTCATTCAGATGAAATAAACTCTTCTCTTGTTGGTAATGAAGACAATGTTGCTAACAACTCTCTTATTTCTAGTTCCTTTCCTAATGATAGTGTGGATCTGTTGTGGCATTATAGACTTGGTCATGTACCCTTTGTGAAGATGAAAAATATATCTTCCATACCAGCAAAATTCTCATCAAAACAACCTTTCTTCTGTCCTATATGTCCCATGGCAAGACAATCCAGATTACCCTTTCCACCAAAAACACACACCACTACTGGCATTTTTGAACTATTACATGTTGACATCTGGGGTCCATACCAAACAACAACCCATGATAACTTCAAGTATTTCATCACCTTAGTAGATGACTTTAGTAAATCTACCTGGACACAACTTCTAAGCTGCAAAAGCAATGCCTTTCATGTCCTTAAGGCCTTTGTACTCATGGTTGAGAACCAGTTCAGCACCACTGTTAAAACAATCAGGTCAGATAATGGGTTGGAATTCACTAGCAATGAAACCACTCTATTTTTTCAATCCAAAGGGATCATCCATCAGAAATCCTGTCCCTACACTCCTCAACAAAATGGTGTGGTCGAAAGAAAGCACAAATATATTCTTGAAACAGCAAGGGCTCTACTTTTTCAGTCTAAACTCCCAGTGAAATATTGGGGTGAATGTATACTTGCTTCCACATATCTTATAAATAGACTACCTTCTTTTCCTCTCCACAATAAAACTCCATATGAAATTCTATATAAACACAAACCTATCTACTCACACCTAAAGAGTTTTGGATGTTTATGTTACCCTACTACTCCAAAAGTTCATAGAACTAAGTTTGATCCCAAAACCATACCACACGTGTTTGTTGGATATCCTTATGCTACAAAGGGTTACAAAGTCTTGAACCTATCTACTCAGAAAATCCATGTCTCAAGGGATGTTATTTTCCATGAAACTATATTTCCTTTTGCCATATCTAAAGATCCTACTCACTTCCCAAAATTCCCTTTCAATTGTGTGTCCCTTCATGACTATCCAACATCATATGATGATCAAGACTACCCCAGTAAAGAAACAATCAATTCACCTACTCATATCACACCTGAAAACTCCACTTCACCTACTCACATAACACCTGAAAATCCTATATCCATACCACAACTTAGAAGATCCCAAAGGCTACATAAGACTCCTACATACTTGACTGACTATGTTCACAATGTACCATCCTCAACTACTTCAAATTCACAACCACCACAACCACATTCTTTACCTTTGAATGCTCTTTTCACTCTTAAACATCATGTGTCTCCTGATGTCTTTAGTTCTGATAGTCAGTCCTTTGTAATGAATATTTCTCATGACTGTGAACCTAATTCATATGAGGAAGCATCTATGGATCCTGCATGGCAACAGGCAATGACACAAGAATTTCTTGCCCTGCATGACAATAATACTTGGACTCTCACAAACCTGCCAAAGGATAAGAAGACTGTTGGTTGTAGGTGGGTTTACAAGGTTAAACACAAAGCTGATGGGAGTGTAGAAAGGTATAAAGCAAGACTTGTAGTAAAGGGATATACTCAACATCATGGCATAGACTATACAGAAACCTTTTCACCTGTGGTCAAGATGACCACTGTGAGAACACTTATTGCTGTTGCTGCAAAGAAACAGTGGAACATACATCAGCTTGATGTAAATAATGCCTTCCTACATGGAGATTTACATGAAGAAGTGTATATGGACATTCCACCAGGTTTGGCCACTCCTCACAAGGATTTAGTTTGCAAATTAAACAAGTCATTGTATGGTTTAAAGCAGGCTAGTAGGCAGTGGTATGAAAAACTGACTGAGGCATTACACACAAGAGGATATGAACATTCTCCTCATGATTATTCATTGTTTTATAAGAAAAGAGGTACATCTAATGTCTTTCTAGGTGTTTATGTGGATGATATCCTACTGACAGGAACAGACACTGATGAGATTGATGAGCTAAAGAGTTTCCTTGACAATCAATTTAAGATCAAAGATCTTGGCAGGCTACATTACTTTCTAGGCTTAGAGGTCTTGTACAAAGATGATGGGATTCTGGTTTCTCAGAGAAAATTTGTGTTGGATCTTCTCAAGGAATTCAATTGTGATCACATGACTCCTTTGTCTTCTCCACTAGATCCAAATATCAAGCTAAGATCCCATGAAGGGAAAGTTCTGGATGATCCTACCTATTACAGAAAATTAATTGGTAAGTTGAATTTCCTCACACACACTAGGCTTGATCTCGCTTATGGTGTACAACTTCTCAGTCAGTACATGCAAGATCCTAGAGAGCCTCATCTACATGCTGCTTTTCACATGTTAAGATACCTCAAGAAAGATCCTACTCTAGGTGTATTCATGTCGTCTGTTGCAAACTTTGATGTACAAGCATATTGCGATTCTGATTGGGCTGCTTGTCCTGATTCAAGGAAATCTGTGAGTGGTTACATTGTATTGTTAGGCGACAGTCCTATTAGCTGGAAGTCCAAGAAGCAAGAAACCATTTCACTCTCTTCAGCTGAAGCAGAGTACAGATCATTGAGAAAAGTAGTGGGTGAATTGACGTGGTTGCAAAGGTTGTTTGAAGAGCTGAATATATATCAGACTGCACCATTTCCTGTGTTTTGTGATAGCCAAGCAGCCATACATATTGCTAAAAATCCTGTTTTTCATGAACGTACGAAACATATAGAAGTGGATTGTCATTTCGTGAGAACAAAACTCCAAGAAGGGCTCATTTCATTGCATCATGTTGATACTACTAATCAGTTGGCAGATGTTCTTACAAAAGCTCTTACTGGAATTAAGCATTCTACCATTTTAGACAAATTGGTTTCGATCACCTCTGCTCCAATTTGAGGGGGGGTATTGAGGTTAAATTAGTCATTACTCATAGCTATTAATGTAATTAATTAGTTGTTAGTTGTTAGTTCAATTACGATTAGTTAGTTTTAGATTTTCAGGAAGTTAGTTACGAATTTTCTGTTTTGGTTAGCTTCTGTTTTTGGTGGTTATATAACCACAGTTGTTCACATTTCTGTTACACAACTGAATGAGAATGGTTCACACATTTTTCATGCTTCTTCTTCTTCCTCTCTAATCAAGCTTCCATCCATGGAGGTTTTACAACTCTCTTCAATTTGACACAATTACCACAAAAGACAATCACTAAATATTATTTGTCGTTTGAATCTCAAAATCATAGAAAAACGAGAAAAAATTATTGAGAAAAATTTCAAATCACGATTTTGGTGAGTAACAGTGATCATGTTTTACAATTACATCATTAAAAAAAATACCATTTATATATTGAAAGTATAATGAACACCTAATGCGTCCCAACTTTTTTTATAATGAATTTGGATTGAATAATTATTGATCTCCGTGATTGAACAGTTAAATGAAAAAAGAATTTTATATTTGTCAAGAAACCTTTTATTGATAAAAGAGAATATTTATGACCACTTTTGAGTTAATCATATGATTGGAGAAAATTGAAGAATACCATAAATTGTAGAGAATGAATCCACTTTTTTTTACTTTTTTTTAAATATAAAACATAACTTTGAAATTTTTTTATTGTTATATAGGTGGAAAAAAAACTATAATATATAATGATAAATAAGATACTTTATTTGTATACTTAAGTTTGTTTCCCAATAATATATAATATAGTTTTAAAAAATAATTTATGAAATTATATCAACAATCATTTAAGTGAGTTGTTACTTGTTAGTAATAAAACAGAAGAAATCTTTATAGGATTATTTTTTTCTATTTCAAATTATAAATGGTTATATCAAATCATTTTCTCCATCTAGAATGGATGATGTTAACTAGGTTAAAAAAATACACTTGATATCTTCATGTTAGATGAGGTAAATGAGTACTTAATGACTCATATGGAGACAAATATTTTCTATTTTAAATTATTTCACATTGTATAGAGTGAATAAGTGATAGTCATATATGTTTGTGAATATATAAGTTTTTTTCCAGTTTTATGTTTGGAGTCCGCATTAGAGTCTTGATTAAATTCAGATCGCGCACTGCAGGATTTATTTGAGAGTAAAGTTACCAATATGATTTTCTACATATCTAAGTTTGAACCCGAAACCTTTGATCAAGGGTGAAGTAGTTCTATTATTGTACCACAACAACTACTTCTAACGAATCTATTATTGGCAGGATGTAAAAGTTAAACTATCAAATGCTATGGTGTATGAAATGAAGTTGTTTTTTTCTTAACTAGAGTTTCGAGTTTAAAAGCCTTGATATGAATTTTTTTTTGACAGAAAGCGCTTCCCCTCGAATGAGGTCCTATGCAACACAAATTTAAATATAATCAAATTGAAATACGAATAACGAATATCGAATGAGAAATCAAAAAAATTAAACTACCAAAAGTCAATGAATACCTTACATATTTACCATAAGGACTAATTAGCCTACCCTTTTTAGTTTAAAAGATATACTCCGAATTTATGATTTGAAGTTAATGAATTTTAATACCTCTAAGTCAAAATGTACTAATGATTAAATTTCCTGCATTCATTTATTCAAAAAATTATTATTACATATACATATTTTTAGACAAAAATTACTGATTTCTCATAAATTCACGTGTCATATTATAAATCCGCCCAATCTATCCGCACACTTTGAAACTAGACCCTCCTAAATTTCATATATTTTAACAAAATTATACTCTATTTAAATGGCAAAGTTAGGTTGGGACAATTTTATAGAGAAGGAATTATCAAATATAAATAGAAAAAAATATCATAGTTAATGTTATAGTTTTCGAATATCCCTTTTCTATTTTAACATAGTTTTTTTTTTTTAAAAAAAAATAGAGAGTACATCATTTTTTAGGTTTTATATTCTTGTTTATTTATTAAAAAATTTAAGCTATAAAGAAGAATATAAGCAATAGTTATCACCTATTATCAAAAAAAAAATCATAATATGTTCATCAAAATCTTATCCATCAAACAATACCTATTTTAATTATTATAAGAATTAGAATTGAAAGGAAAAAGAAAAATGGAGCCATCCTATTTCAGAAGAGTCTTCATTCCTCAAAACCCTAAACCCACTCCCAGTCCAATTCACATTGTAGACTAATCTCTAGAGTCACTAGACAAGCAGACTTCTTTGTATTAGATTAGTCCTAACTTAGTCCATTAAACGAGTTTTATATTATGCGAATTCAATTAACTCAGCTTAATCAAGAGAATATTTTTTTTTTTATGTGTGTGTTTTATACATAGGACATTACAAAGAACACAAATTGTTAGTACAAGTTTAAGTGTCACTTTATTTATACTTAAAGTTGAAAGACATAAATATTAGTCGAGGTCAAGTTAAATGACATATTTATATATTATGCCTAACTATAATATAAAAATGTTTCATTTAACTTGACCTAAGCTGATACGTCATTCAGTATTAGAGTTTGGATATATACAAACATATACATAAACTTTTATAAAATTGGCGAGTAGTTGTACTCATCTTACACAACATAATACAAATAAGTTCGAGTGTACCTCACACGAATTATCATATAGAATGATTGTTTCTACTTATTCAATTTTATATATGCTTTAAGTATTTACTTTGCACACCTACAAAAAAATAAAAGGATAATTTGTCCTACACTGAAACATGCTCTTTAAATGGATCTTATGATATAAATTGAATTAATCAGATTTAGTTCAGACTCCATACAAAAACGTTTCTCTTAAGTAGACCTTATATGATACAAATTGAATTAGTTGAACTTAGTTGAGAAATAACTTCTCTTTAACATGGACATTATACGATGCAAATTGAATCATCTAATTTAATCAGATTATAATAAAATAAAAAGGGGAAATAAGTAAACTGTCAAAATATATATATATATATATATTTAGTAAAAATATTCATACTTTATAAATATTAATAATAATGTCAAAAATGTCATTATTTTAAAAAAATTATGTATCCCAATTTTCCTCCTATTTTATCTCCCCTTTTCAATTAATTTTATATATATATATATATATATATATATATATATATATATATATATATATATATATATATATATATATATATATATATATATATATATATATATATATATTTTTTAAAAAAAACATTCTCTATCATATTTACCTTTTGAAATTGTTAATTCTCTCTCCCATTTAATTTTTTTTTCTCTCCCATAAATTTTGGTTGTTTTTTTTTAAATAAAAAATTGGATCAACAAGAATCGCTTTAATTGTATCCCTAATCTTTATCCTATTTTCAGATTTATTTTCTGATTTTATTTTTGTTTAAATTTTTAAAAAATGTTGTTTGTATTTTTTAATTTTAATTATGATTTACTCTTCAATGGCTGAATCCAAGAGGCTTACTAAAGGTATTCATTTTAATCAACCAATTTTAGTGATTTTTCATCCTTTAATTTATTTATTACTCAACAAATAGTGTATAATGTATGATCCGCTGCTAAAATGAGAAAAGAAAGAGTGTTAGAACATTTACAAGACTCATTGGTGTGCAAAACCTTTATCAAATTCAAAACGCAAATGTAGAATCTTCGTCTACTCGTGAAGATCTTGAAAAAGACGAAAAAAGATCGGATAGTTGTCGAACAATTTTCTATTAGTTTATTTTGTATTCATAGTTCTTTTTTAGAATTTAGTATGCTTTCCCAATTAGTATTCAAATCACTATGTATACTATCAATATTTGTATTTATTAAAAAATTCATGTTGCATGGTTTATGAATCTTGTATTTGTCCCTAATTTGTATTCATGCATGTCAACTAAGAAGAACTTTCTATTAGTTTATTTGTATTTGAATACAAATACAAATAATATACATATTGTAATGAATACGATTTAGAAAAAGAAACAAGATTTTGAAAAGAAAAATAAATACGTATTGAAAAAATATACGAATACAAATGTATTTCTTAAATAGCTACATATTTATTTGACATACTATTAGAATGAATACAAACTAATAAAGAAACACAAGCTTCATTATACAAAATACAACATGAAAACTAGAATGGATACTAATACAAACGATATACATATTGGATTACATACAATTTAAGCAAGGATACAAAATTTTAAAAAATAAAATAAATACATTGTGAGAAAAGCATGCCAAATACAGGTAAAACTATAGGTGTTCAAGTTTCTAAATTAAAATTTTTTAAATTTATTAGATAAAACTATAATGTATTATCATAAAATTTCATAATAATAATTAGTGAGAATGAGGTATTATATTTTTTGATTATATGTTTTTCATAACAATAATTAGTGAAAAATTGATATTGAAATTTTATAGATGTGGTACTTCTTTAATTCCGTGATTTTTATAACAATAATTGTAAAAATTGAATATTTATTTGGTTAATAAAAGTGTTCAGAAACAAAAAAAAAAAGATTAAAAAATTGGATATTCTTTAGAATAATAGAGAAAAGAGTGTTTTTTATAACATGACGAAAAAAGAAGAAGATAGAGATGAAATTGGTGTATTTTGATAAAGTGTAACCGAAACACTTAACATTTGTTTCTTTTTTAAAATAAAGTTTATATTTTTTTAAATAAAACAAATAATAAGAACATACATAACAAACTTAAATTTTGATATTTTTACTAAATATTAAAAGTGTTGTTAATGAATTATATTAAATATTGACATTTTGAAAATTTTCACAAATAAAAAAGTATAATATATAAATATTTTTTTGAAAAAGATATTTTTATCCCGATAGTTACGTACTTTAATTTTAAATGCGTACAAAAATAAATATTTAAATTTAAATAAAATTAAATAGATAAACATAACATATACTATTTTATAAATATCATGTCACGTAGAATACGTGTGTATCGAGGATTGTGAGAATTCGTCGAGTGAGAGAGAGTGAGTCAAAAACAGAAAGCCACAAAGAAACCACCATTTTTAGGACCAGAAATACGCGTGCTCAATAAGCCAAAATTCTTCTTCTTCTTCTTCTTCATCTTCAACCTTTTCTAGATCTTCACACAGTCACACAGTGACCTTTTTCAGATCTCACACATTCCCATATTTACTTTTCTGGGTTGTGACCAAAAATTCAAACTTTTCACAGATTTATTGCCGTTTTTTCAACAACCCCATTTCGTTTTTCTTCAGATCTGATGAAAATGAGCTGATTTTTGATACCCCTTTAGTTTAATATACTAGAATATATATTTATATTAGTAGATAGTAACATTTTCTGATTGATTCACTAAGTGATCAAGAAATGCAATCGGGAAATGCTGCGGTGGCGGTGGCGGTGGCGGTGCCGGAGAAAATGCACAGCAATGGAGGAGGAGGAGAGGCGGTGGCAGTGCCGCGACAGCATCAGCATCAACAGCAATGGTTTCATCCTCAGCAAGTGGATGAGAGGGACGGGTTTATATCGTGGTTAAGAGGGGAATTCGCAGCATCAAATGCTATAATTGATGCGTTGTGTCATCATCTTAGGTTAGTAGGGGAACCTGGTGAGTATGATGGAGTGATTGGGTGTGTACAACAAAGGAGGGCTAATTGGAATAGTGTGCTCCATATGCAGCAGTATCATTCAGTGGCTGAGGTGATCTATTCATTGCACCAGGTGGAATGGATGAAGCAGCAAAAGGGTTTTGATGGAGGGGTTAATAAGGTGGGAAAGAGGAATGGGTCTAGAGGAGGAGGAGGGGGTTGGAAAAGTGAGGGATTGAAAGATGGAAAAGAGAGTCAGGGTCAGAATTTTTCTTTGGATGCTCATAGTAAAACCAATGGGGTTGAAAAGATTGATGTTGTAGAAGTGAAGCAAGGGGACAAGAAAGGTGAGACGTCTCCCTTTTAGCCTGTACTGGATATGGTATATGTACTTTGTGTTTATGAGGCAATTATTTGGAATTTATTGATTGAAGGATATGGGATTCTATAGGCCTGTTAGTGATTACTATCTTGCAATTGATTATCTATTTAAAATTGTTGAATTTTAGAATCTTAGTTCCTTTCCATTTATTGTTCAGGAGACAGGACATTGCTATTATTAATAATTTAGCTAATTGGTAATCATGGGTTGTAGAGATTTGGATTTATCACCATTTATTGATAATGATGTATGTTACTTATCCTTAATTAGATTGTAATCTAATTTGTTAAATCTACTTAGTGATTGAGTATATTAATTGATGGAAATAGATCGAGTGCCACTTGTTTCCATTCCAAAATTGCTACTTTAGAATAAGTGAAATTGTCTGTATGAATTAGGACTAGTTTGGAGTGAGGATAAGGGATAGCTAATTGTGGGATTAATTTTAGGATGAGTTTATCGTGTGTTTGGTTGGGATAAAATTGAGGGATAAGTTATTCCGGGATTGTAGTGTTGCTTTTATCCCACATTGAGGGTGGGATAACAATTCCGGGATAACTTCTTCCCCAACCTAACGAGCTCTTAGTGACTTCCACGTGGTAACTATCTACCAAAGAGGTATTTTTGTCCTTTCAGTTGCTTCCTGGTTTAGAAGTGTTTGCTGTGCTAGTTTACTGTTCACATTGGCTTACTTTAATTGATGGTTACAAGGGTATCATTAACCAGCTGTATGGTTGAGTGGAGCACATCTAAATGTTAAACTAGAAGAAGTCATTGCTTTTGATTTGTGCTAGCGATTGAGATTTGAGAGTGAATGAGAGAAATTCTAATGCTAGAGATTTTATTGTCATTGTAAGTAAATGGGAGAAGGAGTGAGAGAAATTAGGATGATGTGAATCTTGATATTAGCAACTTTGTAGTTATGCATTTTGTGGTATGGACTTTGATGCTAGAGTTTTGCTTTTTCTGGTATGCATTTTGCCAGCCATAATGCAATTGGACAGTGGAAAGAGTGTTGGAGTTTTGCGTTTTGTGGTATGGTTTTTAATCAAGTCTTGCAGATTATTCTGCCAATATAATTAGGATGATGTGAATCTTGATATTAGTAACTTTTACGATTGAGGCAAAGCTAATGAATTCCTTTAATTGTCTTCATATGATTGTGCTTACCAAAGCTCACCTACTTTGTTTACGCGGTGTCACACTGGGGGTGTGGAGCTCGCTGTCTCTTCCTTCACATATCAATTATGACTCCAGGCCTTAAATTACTTGAATGTGCTATAAAATGAGAAAATAATTTTGGCATATCTTATACATACTTATGTTTTGTATCCAAGGCGAATGCTTCAGTTTGCCATTGGTACCTATAGATCATGCTTACTCAGATTATTTGTGGGGATACCACTTGATCATGTGAAGGATATTATTCTGAACTTGGAAGAAAGTTATCCCTCTGACTTGATGCAGGCGGACCTTTCTCTTGGGTTTTGTACATTGCATACTTTCTTTACTGTTACATCATCACAAACCAATGGCAGAATCAGATTGAAGTACAGATAAACCAAAATTTGTTCACCGTTTTAAATGCAGATTTTTGATGTTTTCATGTAGCTTTTCTTGTGTGTTGTAAGCTAGAAAGTGATTTTTGCTCTTGTTCATTTTCAATGGAACAGAATTGGCTGCAAAACCAGAAGCAAATAGCTCAGTGAAGAGTTCAGTTTGCACAGAAGCTGGTGACTCACAAGGTGAAGTAGACAAAACTGATGATAAACGTGATTCAAACTCTGAAGGTATGTAGTTCATTTTTCTGATTTAGATCCTACTTTCTATCTGTTAGTAGAGATACATTTTCTAGGGATGCATTGCGTTTTGGAATGTTCTAATAAACTGTATTACTTGTCCACCAAAGAGAAAAGAGAAAAGAAAGTAAGACTGCATTAATTAGCCATATCAACCTCTTCTATCAAGGGAATTATGTTTTCTGCTTGTTTCAGTTTGTATTTGTGAAAATTGATTGTGATGGGTGTGAGATGATATAGTATTGCTTATGTTATACTCATTTATCTAAGCTAACTACATTCCTTAGTCAGTAATCTTTTGCATGTTTACTTTATAAGGGTCTTCTAATGTGGAGAGCGAATCCCATTCCATCCAAATACCAACTGAGAAGCAGAATGTTGTACCAAAAACTTTTGTTGCTACAGAGATATACGATGGAAAACCGGTAATGTTAAAATTTACTGCTGCTTGTTTTTCAACTTGAGAACAAATGTACAACAGTGCATTTTGTGAAGTCTAGGACATTACGATTTTGGTTTTCTTGGTATAATCTGAAGGATGTGTATAATGTATATACTTTTATTGACCTTTGTAACTCCCTGCATAATTAAGGGAGCGAAAGGGCTTTTTACTTTTCCTACTAGCACCATATTGGTGCAATTTGTGAAATTCATCCGACATAGTTACTTGGCTCAAGATGTGAAGTTATTTGTTCATAATTTAAGAATCAGCGGTTTCTTCTGTAGGTTAATGTTGTTGATGGCATGAAACTTTACGAGGAATTGCTTAGCAGTTCAGAAGTGTCAAAACTGGTTACATTGGTAAATGATTTGAGAGCTGCTGGTAGAAGAGGACAGCTTCCTGGTAAGTTGTTTATTCTGTGTTTGGAGTGTGGCACTTGTCAATTAAGCCTTGATTTGACGAGTAAAAAGTTCATGCGATGTCAAACATGGGAAAAAAAACAAACCAGTCTCTTTTATTCTATGTAGAGCAACATGCGGCTGTTTCCATGAATGATCTGAAACGCCTTGGGTGGTAGCTCTTTCTACACTTCATTTGTTTTTGATGTTTTGGGATTGTGGGCTGGGGGATGGGTTGGGTTGGGGACGAGAGAAAAGTCTATGAGTTGGCAAACATGGGAAAAGACAAAACAGTCTTATTCTATCTGGAGCATCTTGTGGCTGTTTCCGTGAATGATCTGAAACATCCTCCTTGAGTGCTAGCTTCATTTATGCTTCATTTTATTTTGGGATTTTGTGTGTGGGGGTGGGGTGGGGTGGGGGGTTTCTCGAATAGATAAGTTATATGAAACCTTTTTTAAGGTCAATTTACCTTTGAATCTGAAACTAGAATCACTGGACCAAGATGATGCCTTTACTGAAGTTAAGACATATTCCCTCTTCTTACTTTGAATCTTGCCTTTTGAATACTAATCAGAATTGTCAAGATAGACCATGTGAGAGTAAGAGTTACTTTTTCTGCTATTACTAAGGGAAAGTAGTCCAATTTTGTATCAGCTGAGGAAGAATTTTGGAATCAAGCTCAAGTATTGTTGATATAGCTTTCAGTTTTAGTAGCCTTGCCCCTATTGACTTTTTTCTGTTTAAACAAAAATTATATGCTATTACATAAATTTAAGATCAGTAATTTTTCTCCTTCCTGTTTTACTTTCTCTCTTTAATATTTATCATGCTGTTTTTGCCTTGTATACTTACTTTTTTACTCCTGTTTAATCTTCATCTTTGATGAGGGGAGTTCTTATCTGAAACTAAATGCTAAAAGAAAGAACTTATTTTAGTAACTCTTCTGAATTATTAAAGTGTTTCCACTGATAAAAAGATTAGGATACTTTTTGTCTTTGGTTGGACATAAAGGTCAGTAGCATGTAATAGTAGTGGGGCACATGGAATATCTCTGGTGATAGTTACTTGCAGTTAAAAGTTGAAATTATTTGCATTTTATGAGGTCACATTATCTTTAGTAATAGAAGACAAATGGAATTACATCATTAAAAGATGGAATTGCTGTTCCAATATGTATAAATATTTGTTGGGACAAGCACATTTGTTTAGGTAAAACCGGTAAAAAGGTTTATTTTAATGTCATACAAATGCAGCTTCAGTATGCACTTTATGTTGGTTTAGCATTCTTAGATACAGGGACTTCAGTTACCTGTTACCAAATGAAATGTTTATCAGTAGTGTGGTTTTCACATCATAATATTCGTAAATTCATTAAATGCAAGATAAGCTAGAGAGTTGAATTAGAAAGAACATAGCTGGATCAGATTCTTGTGATTGAAGTGCTATCCTTTGTATCTGACACTTTAATATAGATGTCAATGATTAGAAATGTTTTGACAAGCAGCACAGGCATTTATTGTCTCAAAGAGACCTATGAAGGGGCATGGAAGGGAGATGGTCCAGTTGGGCCTTCCCATTGTAGATGCTCCTCCCGAGGAAGAATCTGCCATTTCAACATACAAAGGCATGTCTAACATTATGCAATAGGATAAACTTATATGTTTTTCTCTTTCCAGTGTATTTATGGGGTTCTTATTTGTAGACCGGAAAACGGAAGCAATACCTGGCCTTTTCCAAGATGTTATTGATCAACTGAGTGCTATGCAAGCATTTTCTGTGAAGCCGGATGCTTGCGTTATTGATATCTTCAATGAGGTTTGCAAGCAATAGTTTCAGTTCTTATGGTCATGGTGATTTTGCTCAGAAAGCTTTGCAGATTTGATATAGTGCTAATAATTGTAGGGGGACCACTCACAGCCTCATTTATGGCCTTATTGGTATGGACGACCAATATCTACTCTGTTCTTGACAGACTGTGAAATGACTTTTGGTAAGGTGATTGGTGTGGATCATCCAGGCGATTATCGAGGCTCTCTCAAACTGTCTCTTGCACCAGGGTAGTCCTTTCCTCGGCCTTTTTTGTTCAATTATTTCTTTTTCTTTCAGTTACTATTTTGTCATGGGCATGTATTGAGGAGGTTGTACTTTTCCTTGAATTATTTAACTTTGACTCCAAATCAGTCTGAGGTTGCAGTAACTAGCTATACTTAACATTGCAATAGTGTAATGATGACAATTTAGGATGAGAGAAGAGTCTTTAATGGTCTGAGTAGCACATTGAAATGGTTTGAAGTAGTAGAAGCCATAAATATCCCACTAATTAGTTGACACAATTACTAATATATCTCTGTTAGACCAAAATCAACATTATCTCTATCACTTGAACTAAAATGCGAAAATAACCCTACACACACACTCTCTATCTTATATATGCACAACACTTTATGTTCCACTGCTTCCTTTTTCACTTTGCTACTTTGTCTGTATTTTCCTGGAGTAATCACCTAATGAATCCTTCTGCTTTGAAAATGCACAGGTCTGTACTTGTAATGCAGGGAAGATCAACTGAATTTGCGAAATATGCAATTCCATCCATCCGGAAGCAGCGAATGCTTGTTACTTTTACAAAGTTACAGCTGAGAAGAATCAAGTCTGGTGATAGTCAACGTTTCCCTTCATCAGCAGGAGGTCCCGTCTCCCAGTGGGTTCCTCCTAGCAGGTCATCAAATCATATACGTCGTCCTTTTGGGCCCAAGCATTATGGCTCCATGCCAACAACTGGTGTATTACCTATTCCAGGTGTTCGTCCGCAGTTTGCTCCTGCAAATATGCAGCCAATTTTTGTTCCCGCTACGGTTGCACCAGCTATGCCTTTTCCAGCACCAGTTGCCCTTCCACCTGCCTCAGCTGGATGGGCTGTACCTCCTATTAGGCATCCCCCACCGCGACTGCCACTCCCTGGCACTGGCGTTTTCCTTCCTCCAGGCTCTGGAACATCATCCACTGACAACATTCCTGCTGAAAATACTGCTCCTCTTAGTGATTCAACTGTTTCTCAGAAAGTCAATTCAGATAGTAGTGAAGTACAAACACAAGATTGCAATGGAAAGGCAGATGTTAGTGATGCAGAGAAAGCAGTGGCTTGTGAAGAACAACACTAACATGCTGATTTCAAAAAGCAAGGTGGAAAAATGGCAAATGCATCGATGGAGCAGAAGGTTTACACTACAAACTGCAGTGAGTTTGAAGAAAATGTAAAGAGCAGAACAGCAATTGTTCAGAGTTATACTTCCAGCAGAGCAAGCAAGGGAAGGAGAGTTACCTCTTCTTCATGCTCTTCCTTTTTGTTGTCTTGTCAGACATAATTATACATATATATATATATATCTTATATTAGATGAGCAACTTAATTACAAAACTTTATTGTAGCTTCACAGAAAAATTTCAACTCATTATATAAAAGTAATGAGTAGTAGTATTTCTCTTCTCATATATATATATATATATGAAGTCAGAAAAAAAACTTGTAGGCTAAAATGAACTCTTGACATTTTCTTATTTGATGATGTCTATTTAATTTTCTTTTTTCCACACTTAGAAAGAAAAAATTACTATTTGTCCGTCTTTTGTATGGTATATTTAGCTCTTAACATGTGAATTTAATACACTTCTAAGATTTTCTTAATTTATCTTATCTGAATTGTGATGAAATGATTGAAATTCTTTCATTTTAATAAAAAATCTTGATTCAAGCCTCCCACGATGGAAAAAATCACATTGAAAGTCCACAAAAAAAAAAACAAAGTTTTCAAAATACGTGATTTAATTTTATTTAAACTCCAATATAGCTCGAAAAATCCAAAATGAAAAGAAAAAGAAGAACACAACACGTTGATCATTTTATTTTTGTTGTATCCATGTGAGAGATACGTATAAGCAAAGATTTGTAATAATATATATAACGATACCTTGGCTTATAACATAGTTTAAGTTTAATTTACACCTGTAGTGGAGATTCGTTTTTGTTTTAAATTGTTTTGTTATTTGTTATTTGAGTCGAGGTTTTTGAAATTAGTGCGATATTTCTATTATGTGAGCTAAAAGTAAAGTTTGTATACATTCTATTCTTATTTCGATCTCATCTGTGGGGTATGTAATCAATTTAACTTATTTAAAAGATATTTATAAGTAAATTTTCATTAAAAAAAAAATTATAATCTTGAAAATAACATTATTACAAAAAAAAAAACAGAAATAATTTAATCGTGTAAACACTTTATACTGTCCAAATTCCTCAAAACATACTCCCCTGAATCATTTTTTACTTTGTAGATTCAAACTATTTAAATTGTGATTAATATTTTAAAATACATTTTTTTATCATACTTACATAAATTGCAATTTATAATATTTTTCATCGAGTTTTTTAATATTCAAAACTTCATTAAGGACATATTCTTGCAACTTTTTATTATATGTTCCTTTCCAAATTGAATAGTTGAAAAGTACAAAAAAAAGACAACTTTTGGATATTCCATTAATATACCCTTCTTTCATTGGAGTAAAACCATTTCTCATTTAATAATAATAATTCCCTCCAAAGTAATTTCATTTTTCATATAATATCAAATGGAAGCATTTTTTCCCAAGAAAATAATTACTATGAATTTTAAATATGTTATTATTTTCTTTTTTACTTTTGGATATTGTTTTTTTCTTTCTTGTGCTGAATTTCCATATTTTAATCAATCACTAAAAGATGATGGCTCTCTTAGTTTTCTTGTTATTGGAGATTGGGGAAGGAAAGGACTTTACAATCAATCAGAATTGGCCCTCCAGGTTCTTCATCTTTCATTTTTACAATTTTTTATTTAATTATTTACATATTTATGAAAATATTTAAGAGTTCATGGTGCATTCGGTACGGAGGAAAATATTTTCTAGAAAAATAAATCGAATTATTGTTTATGTTTCTTGTGTTTGCTATTGTTTGTGATTTTTCCCCCCTCAAATATACTGTAGTTACAAAATAAACAAACGGAATGATTTTATTAATCAAGATTGTGAGTATAAATCTGTTTATGTCTTGATTTTTCTCTTTTAACATTTTTTCGTGATTCGAGGGTTAAAAATGACGTATTTCTTGAACTAGGATGATGTATTTGTGAGTCTTTTGAGTTATATTTGATTTTCATTAAAGGAGTTTGTGGATCTTTTCGAAGTATATAGTTGTTAGGAAGAGTCCATCAATCATATCAGAACTTTGTGAATGTTCTATGAATTTATAGAACTTTTGAAATGTTTTTTCAAGGGAATATATATTTTTTATGTAGGTATATATGAATTATGATTTAGAATAGAGAAACATTCAAGAAACTTAACTGAAGATAGAGTTTCACTTAATTTTGATGTTTACTGAAACTAAGTAAAAAATATTATCTTAAAATAAATGGGGGATAGGGGTTTGGGGTGATGGAACGAGGGTGAAGATGGAATGTGTCGAAGAATAAAAAAAAACACTGTAAATATACAAAAATTTCACTTTATTAAATTTGTTATTCAAAATTATTTTTAAAAAAATTTAACCAATCGAACATAGAAAAATTGAAAAATAATGTCCGGTTAGTTGTAACATATCATACCATGTGTTCTTGTGATCAAGTTTTAAATTCTTGTCATGATATATACTTACAAGTTCTTAATTATACAATTATTTTGATTGACGATTATTTATATCAACTTCTCAAAATATTATTGAAGAAATAAGAACTATTTTATTTTATGAATTTTCGTTATAATGACCTTTAGTTATGCATGTGAGGGTAAAAGTTTAAAATTAATTTGTTGCAGAGTAATATATTTTAATGACAGTTAATTAATTAATTTAAACTTATTAGTTGTTACTAACCTATCTATGACCACCTACTTTAACTTCCTCTTTCTTTGCTTTTTCTCTTGTGATTATTTAATGAGTTTAACTAATATTTATCGACGATATAAATAGTTGTCACATTATCAAAATTACATATCTTATTTTTTAATATAAGTCGATATTTATAAATATCTTTTGAATAACTTGATAAGATTAAATTAGGTTCAAAATTCATTTTTTTAATGATATTAGATCAACATATCTTATTCTAATTTGTATTCACCGATAATGGGTTCCCAGAATAAGGTGTTGAAGAGTCTACGTCAAATAAAAAATTATTGACCCCAAAATTTGTTATTTTATAATTATGTTTAACGAGCGATCAAATTTATAACAAACGTTTCTATAATAAGAGTTGTGTGTGATTCAAGCATGACTTTTGCATCTATATATATATATATATATATATATATATATTTATTTATTTTGAGTGTAGGACACAAGTTTTTTATTTCTTCACGCAAATAGAAAGGAATAATTCTTTGGAGATTCAAGATTGGAATTAATTGTTGGGAAAAGCATATTTTTATATTGTTCCAAAACTCAAAAGCATTTTAGAGCTTTAGGTCTTATAAAAATTTGATATAAATGCACATAAAAACATTAATGTAAAAACTTGTAACAATAGATTAAGATAACAATCGGGTAAAGAATTAATATAATCCAAATTTGTTTGGGTCATAATGGGTTGAATCATAATGGGTTAGGTAATGGTTACATAACGGTTCAAGACCCAATCCAATCTAATTTTTACTAAATTTAATTATTTTATTTGCTCTTTCAAACTATTTTAATACCTAATAAAATTTTTGAAATGGCAAGATTTTGAATTTTCATATGCATATTTCTTTGTGAGAATTGGTCTGAAAACAAAAAATATTTTTTTGCAACAAATCTTTTGCATGTGATTATTATTGTGTAATCATATATTTATTTATTTATTTCCAATTAATTTCGTGTGTATAGATGGGAGAGATAGGGGAAAAGCTAAAGATTGATTTTGTAATATCAAGTGGTGACAATTTCTATGAAGATGGGCTAAATGGTGTAAATGATCCTACATTTCAACATTCTTTCACTAATATTTACAAAGCTCCTAGCTTGCAAAAGACGTGGTACAATGGTATATAATCTTTTCGAAAAAGAGTCTGATATACCCCTTAACATTGTCATTTAGACTAGTATATCTGTCGTTATGAAAGTGACTCATATATGTCCTTACCGTTATACAAACGGCTCACTTATATCCCTGTCGTTACAAAATGACTCACATATACCCTTCATTTAACAGAAGTTAAAAAATATATATATTTATTACTTTTAATTTTAAAAAAAATTATTTAGGGGTGTATATGATTCTTCTATCAAAGTTCAAGGTATCTTTTACTTTTTTTCATACATAAATTATGTTTTGACTTCTTTTATTATAATTATTTGAGTTTCTTATTCTTCTTTTATTTTTTCTTTCATTCCTTAGTTTAAAGAAAAAAAAAATTAAACTTATTTTTTTGTCTATATTGTAATTTGATTTTTGAATTCGAAGAAAAAATTTAGTTATGTACAATAAGTTTTACAAGAATATTAGTGAAACATAATAAATTTGATTATCAAAATAATAATTCTAAATTAGTCATTGAAACAAAAAAAAGTCAATAAAAAATGTTTGACGAGGATTAAGTTAAATCATATGGGATTATAATTTTTAGAAAAAAAAAGTTAGATTAAAATTATTTTTTTTCATTTCCGTTATAGGAAAAGGGTATATGTGAGCCATTTGTTTATAAGTACGGGTATATATGAGTCACTTCTATATAAAGGATATATCAGCTCTAAGTGACAAAGTTGAGGGTATATCAGACCCTTTTCCCTAATCTTTTATATAATTTATTATATTCTGAGAATGTGTCGTAAAATTAGCTTATGAAAATATAATTTATTGAATCTGTTTATTTCGCAACTCAAACTCATTTTTATCAATCTAAATCAACTTATACATATATAAGACGGATTCGATATACGCTAAATCTATAATTAAGATCGACACGTACAAAATCTTATAACAATATCAGAATTTCAAATCTATAATTTTCAAATCCCGACTCCGCCTCGATTCAATTTTTTTTTTCTTGTGGTAGTGTTGGGAAACCATGACTACAGGGGAGATGTAGAGGCACAACTAAGTCCAATACTTAGAGAAAAGGATAAAAAATGGTTTTGTTTGAGATCTTATGTTCTTCATGCAGGTAAGTGCACTTATAACAATAATTTTTTAAATTTTTACCAAAATTTTTGGAATATTTTCTTTTTTTTATCCCATGTAATTAAAGGGAATGATATTTTATTTTTTATTTTTTTTGGTGAAGCAGAAATTGTGGATTTTTTCTTCATAGACACAACCCCTTTTGTGAATGATTATTTTACAAACCCAAAAGAGCATACCTATGACTGGAGAGGTGTATTACCAAAGGACAAATATCTCAATGATCAATTAAAGGTAATTAATAATAATTATTATTGTATTTTAGAGTATATTTTGAGTTATTTAAGTAGGTGTTCAGACATGAACGATACGATATTTAAAAAAAATACGATATATAATCAAACAGGTTTTTAAAAAAGAAAAAGGTTAAATAAGTAATATATAGACAATTGAGATAATTAGTTTACAGAATATATATAAGTATACTCATTCAATAGATAATATATAATACTTTATATAATTAGCATATTGTGATTTTTATGTTAAATTTTATTTGTCCAAAAGTTTTTTTTTTCTTATTATTTTTATTTTGGGGATTTGCAAAAAGGATTTGGATTTGGCATTAAGTAAATCTACTGCAAAATGGAAGATTGTGATTGGTCACCATACAATTAAAAGTGCTGGACATCATGGTATTATTATGGAACTTGCTCAACAATTAGTCCCAATACTTGAGGTAATTATTTATAATTTACTACAATATTTATAAGATTTTGATCTATATTTTTTAAGGAAAAAAAATAATTACACTAAGGCGATCTCAAACATAAGAATACAACATTTTTCGAAAGACAAAAATCTGAGAAACTTCTAGTCTATATAGATCTTCTTTGCACGAGCTTATATAAGTCCAGTGACAGACTCTAATTAAATAAGTGTTACGGTTTTACGTATGAAATTTAAAATTTCTTGACAATAGCTATTTTTCAAAGACGGGACCGGAAAATGGTTGGTAAATGCAATTGCTACCCAATTTTATTTTTATTTTTTTTGGCTTTATAATTATTGTTAATTTTATCTTATTTTTTTATAAAGGAGCATGATGTGGATTTTTACATCAACGGCCACGATCACTGCTTACAACGCATCGGAAGCATCGATAGGTAAAAAGACATCAATCAAATATACACGACACATAAATGTTGATTTCAATTTTTGCTCGAACTAATGGATTTAAGTATTTATTTAATTAGCAAGTTGGAGTTTTTAACGAGCGGAGGCGGATCTAAGGCTTGGCGGGGAGATGTTAAAGGATGGAATCAAGAGGAATTAAAATTCTATTACGATGGACAAGGATTCATGTCAATTGAATTGAACAAAAAAGAAGTGGAATTTGTGTATTATGATGTTTTTGGAAATGTGTTGCATAAATTTAGTGTGTCAAAGGACTCTTGCATAAGTAGTCAATAGAGGTAAAAAAAAAAAAAACTATGTATTTTTTAGTTTATTATTGATTGTTTTCTTTGAAGAATCAAAGTGTATATTTGAAATATCTCAACTTAATATTATCATATTAATTTATTTTATTTTTAAATACTTAGTAATATATTTTTTACATAGGATATGAATAAAAATTATTGAATTCACGTGAATTCGTAATCGAATTTCTAGGTTTGCTCTTGTTTGTTATGATTGTTTTCTATATAATCTGGTAGAGTACGAAATCTTAGCTTCTGTTTGGTCAAAGATCTAAAGTTGAAACTTGAAAACTTGAGTTTATGAAGTTGTGATTTTCCGAACTTGAAGTTGTATTTGAGAGTGCATTTATTTGAATTTTATCTTTTTTGAAATTTTGTTAAAGGAGTTGAAGATAGATTTTCAGAAATATATCGCAAAGAAATATTTAAAGATAAATTTTAATTAAATTTAAATTTTTTGATAAAACGTTAGTTAAAACATTTCATAGTATTTTAGTTTAAGAAAGAGAGCCAAAAATATTCCTAAATTATTGAAAGTTGATCGAGTAATTTTGTCTTTAATGTTTTGTTTTTGGCACAGATTTGTCTTTACTATGCTTAAATTAAAGAAATATATTTCTAAACTATTAAAAAGAGAGAATTTTATTTTACATAGTTTAAAATTAAAAAGAGAAGTGTTAAAAAGAGATTTGAACTTAAAATAAATCATCAGTTCTGTTTTTGAATATTGACAGCTTTAAAAACATTTTTTACTTGATTAATCAAATTTTGATACACTTCCGATCTGACACATGACACAGCAACTGATCTTAAGCTCTTGTAGAATCACACTTTTAATAACGAGTCATGAAAAATATTAAAAGTATCTTTAAATTTAACGAAAAATCTAGACTTATACATTTCACTCATATTAATAAAAAGATATTTTTAATACCGCAAATAACTCGAGATGAAACTAATAATCGTGAAAGTATAGGTGTGGTCTATACTTCTTTCAAAATTAAAGTTACATCTCATTTACAAGCCTTTCTCGGAAATTGTGTTAATAGCAAACTCATATTTATATTTTATTTTTATCTAAGCAAAAAAAAAGAAAAGATAGTCTAAACAGGAAATTAATCAATGACTTTAAATCATATGATTATGTAAAATAAACTTAGATTTAAAATAAATAAATATTTCAATAGAAGATATTGGAACAAATTAAATCCATAACTTTTTTTTTAGCTTTTTTTGTTCAACCTTTTTTTTCTTCTTATGAGTTGTTTACATAATGGAAACAAGGTCTTTTGATGCACTCCATTTATGCAAAATATTTCCAAAAATGTCAAAAAATTGTATCCAAACTTGTGTTTGAGTAATTTGCATAGCCATAAATCCTTGTCCATCATAATAAAATTTCATTTCCTTTGGATTCCACCAATTCATATCACCCCTCCATGATTTTGAACCCCCACCACTAGTCAAAAATTGTAGTGGACTGAAAAAAAATAAAAAAATTATAATCAGTATAACGTATTTCTTCATCCTTAATCAAAGGTCTCGAGTTCGAATCTCCCTGATTACTGAGTCATGCACATTTGCTAGGTAACACTTCAATTCTAATACGATACTTTCTACGCGAATTGAAATTTAATCAGACTATAATATAAATACTGAACGTCAAATAAAAAATTAAAAAAAATAATAGTTATATGTAATATTTAATTACCTATCTGAACTGCTGATATGCTCCAAGCAATGGTCATGTCCATTTAGGTAAAAGTCAACATTGTTTGCCTATGAAAAAAGAAAAATGAGGAGAAAGTATTAGAAACAATATTATTATAACAAATTACAAAGATAAACCTATCTAATTTAATTTTAATATTATTAATAGAAAATGGTTCTATATTAAAAAAATTGAAATGAGTGTGACCGATAAACTTTATAGCTAAATAACAAAATTCATTATTAATTTTATGTAACGATAGGTTTAAAGAGAAATAATCAAAATAATCAGTTAGCTAAGAGTAATTTAGCGACAAATTAACAACAAAATTCATAGCAATAGAGTAGCCATATACGATTCAGGTGTTACAAATATTTATTTATTTTGAAAAATTAACTAAAATACGTGTAAACTGACTCAGACATTACCTGTAATACGGGAAGAAGGTGGACTCCAAGCTCCTCAGAGCTACCATGGTGTCCAGCACTTTTAATAGTATGGTGACCTACTACAATTTTCCATTTTGCACTTGATTCCCTTAATGATGAATCCAAATCCTATTTAAGTAAGGAGGTTAATGTTAATAAAATATTACATTTAATTTAATATGTGTAAAAATGAAAGTCATTCGTAAAAATAACATAAAATTAAAAACAAGTTTATAAAGAGGTATAAATAAACAAATTTAAATTGACGAATATATGAATCAATGAAAATTAAATCAAGGTTAGCTTCGTGGATGATCATTCTAACATTTACTATATTATATAATATTTAACTTTACCTAAGTCAGAAAAGCCATTAAACTAATTTTGTAACCTAAAAACATAGTATATAAAATGTTCTTTAGCTAATTGATTTTGGTTAACGTATATGTCTTTCAATTTTGAATGTGTTCAACAGATACTTAAATTATTATAAATTTGAACAAGGAAATACTTTATATGAATCGTACATACCAAAATCGAAGAAAATGCATGTCATACATGTCGTGACAAAGCCAGTAGGAGAAAACACAATATAATTATTAGACAAAATTGAATAATTTTTTAGTTGCGAAAGAAAAAATATTTGTTTTGGTTACTTTCTGTGAAACTTCGATAGAGTTAATGTGATTTTATTGATATAAAAGATAATTTCATGACTTCCAATGATATTGAGGTAAAGCTCAATGATTTTGTGATAAAAAATAGTTTGGTAACTTTCGATATAATAAAATAAAATTTCAATAATCATACGTGAAATCAGCTCGAAAAATAAATTTACCTTCAAAACTTGGGAAAGATAATCTTTTCGAGGCATAACATTTCTCCAATCATAAGTATGATCTTTAGGAGTTGTGAAATACATATCTTGAAAAGGAGTTGTATCTACAAAGAAAAATTCTGCCACATCTGCAAAAATAATGTGTAAATATTAAAAAAAAATTAAAATCTTAACTTAACAATTAAAATTTCATAATTAAGATTAATTTAATTATGTTACCTGTATTAACAATATAAGACCTCATACAAATCCATCTTTCATCTTTTTGCTTAAGAATAGGACTTAATTGTGCTAAAGCATCACCTCTATAGTCATGGTTCCCCAAAACTGCAAATAAAAGTATACACCACATAAGGGTTAAAAATATGTTCGATCGAGTTGAGGTGTCAAAATAAAATTTAATATGTAAAAGAGATATCAAATTGGAATAAATACCATCAATTTGAGTATATGTTGTATATTATAAAAAAATAAAAATATTCTTTCCTCAATCTATTTGTCTTAGTTTAACTTGATAAGTAAATTATGAAAATAAAGAAATATTTTATTGTGTTCTTTAAGTTAAAAGTATGATAAATATGTCAAGCCATACTTTAAACTTATGATATTAAATATATTATGTAGAAAATTGAAATAAAGAATTGAAGAGACACTTTCTTGTAAATAGATTTAATTTTTCTTTCAAATAGTAGAAATAAAGTAAAATGAAAGGAATACTATAATATATTCGGTTGTTGCAAATTAACTGTCACTAAATAATAACAATAGCATACCCAATAATCTGACAAAGTGGGATCTCAATAGATAGGTATACATAATACATAGATCATATCTCAAAGGTAGAAATGTTAGTTTGTGTTGGGAATAAATTCACAGCGGAAATAATATTTGGAGTAGAAAAACAATAAAAGCGGAACACAATAATACGGTGAATCAACGAGAATAAAAGAGAAATAATAATATCAAGATTTTACGTGAATAAGAAAAAAACCACGACCCGAGAGGAGCAATTGATCATTATAGTAAGGATTGTTACACTTGTAGGTCCGAGTAAAACTTCAAAGACTACTACACATTCAAAAGAAATAATCTTCTTTTGATTTTTTCCACCTCACTACAATATCGCTCGCACTCTCTATTTTTCCTCACAGACTATTTTCCCCTGTGATGCCTCACTCTTCTTTTCTCGCCTTTATTTTTTGTGCATTAAGAATGAAGAATGACCCTCTCTTTTATAGAGAACAAATACGCTATTCTCCAAATGTGTTAAAGAAGAAAAAGAATTTTTTCTTCTTCACAGCTAACCAACTTTTGAATATTGAAGAAAGCTGAAAATAAATCAACACACTAAATCTGTCAAACGTTGAAAATGTGAGAATTATTCAAAGTAGGACGGCTCTATGCAGGTCATGAAGATCCCTACTAGTGAAAATTCTTCAGATATGTTGATCAAGGTGATATCAATAGACAAGTTCAAGCAATGCAAAGAACTTGTCGGCATGCACTCAAGCTAGAAACTTAGAACTACATCTTCAAGTGAATTGGTCTGGAGGAGGAGATTGTGGGATCCATCCCCGAGTGCTAAAATTTGAATAATTCTCAAAATTTCAAAGTTTGACAGATATGATGTGCTGATTTATTTTCAGCTTTCCTCAATATTCAAAAATTGGTAAGCTGTGAAGAAGAAAAAAATATTTTTCTTTATCTTTTTCTTCTGTAGAGCATTTGGAGGGTAGTGCATTTGTCCTTTACAAAAAGGATGGTCATTCTTCATTCTTAATAAATCAAAAATAAAGAATAGAAATGAAGAGTGAGGCATCAAAGAGGAAAATAGTTTATGAGAAAAAATAGAGAGTGTGAGCGATATTGTAGTGAGGAGAAAAAGTCAAAAGAGGACTATTTCTTTTGAGTGTGTAGTAGTCTTTGGAGTTTTACTCAGACCTACAAGTGTAAAAATCTTTACTATACTGATACCAGTTGCTTCTTTCAGATCGTGATTTCTCCCTTATTTAGGAGGATTACCACATAAAATCTTGATATCATTATTTCTCTTTTTTTCTCGTTTTATTAACTGTATTTTTGTGTTTCGCTTTTATTACTGCAAATATTATTTCTATTGCGGATTTATTCCCAACAGTTTTTAATATATTCTTGGCTCAAGAAAAAAGTAATCTTAAACAGTACAATGAAAAAATTAACAAGGAAACAAGAAATAACAGTTAATAACAAAAACAACATACAAAGTATAAACTCACAAAGCGGGGCCTAAATAGAGTATACATAATACATAAAACCGTATCCTATCTCAAAGATAATAACATTTTTTCCGATTACCCTTAGCTAAAAAAAAACAGCATAATGAAAAAATTACCAAAAGAAATAAGAAATAACAGCTAATAACAAAAATAGCATATATTATATGATGATAAAAACACATAAAAAAAGTAATTAAAATTAAAACGACAACTAAAATAAGATAGAAACAAAAAATTAAACTCACCATTATACCAATTTTTTTGTAAGCTTGGAGCTGTGTAGACATTGGTAAAAGATTCCTCAAAAGCAGGATCATCCACACCAGTCAATCCATCATCATAGAAATTGTCTCCAGTTGATACAACAAAGTCTATGTTTAATTTCTCTCCAATTATTCCCATCTACAATAAATTCAACATAAAAAAAATAAAAAAAATCACCATAGGATATAAATATTTTAAATTGCATAAAATTCTACCTACAAAGACATTCGATTTATGTGACATATTTATATGACAATTTATATTCTATCATATTATATTACATCACCTAGGATACATAAACTTATTTAATTTGTATAAATTTAAATGTCTACTTGTGTACACCTAAAATTGTATAAAAGAAATAAATGTCAGCTTAAATCAAATTGAAAAATATATTTACGTATTATGCTTTATTAATAAGTTAATCAGTCTGTCGAAGACAATCTCTCTACTCCACAAAGATAGAGTAAGGTTTTACATTTTACTGTAACATTATATTGATTATGTTATTATACTCTCTCTGTCCTTATATACTTGTTCATGTTTTCATTTTTAAATGTCTTTATTTACATTACATTTTGACAAATCAAGAAACGACAATAAAAGAATTTTTTATTATATCTTCATTTAAACTTTTTGAAAATTTCTAAGTTTTGATTCATCCTTTTTGAAAGCATAATTAATAAAAATAAAATTATAACTTCAGTATATTAATTATTGTTATCTTAATGCGTGTCATTTTTAAAATGGACAATTAAATAGAGAAGAGAAAGTATATAATATTTTTTGTGTGTTTTTTTTCAAGAATGTGTAAGATTAATAGGAGTATAGTACATAATTTAAAAAGAATATAATATGTCATCTTTCTCGGTAATTTTCATTTTTTAAAAGTCAAATAGATTATGTTTGATTAGAACTTTAAGTGTGAAATTTTATTTTTTTTTTAAATAAATTTATATATCTGTAAACTACGTTAAAAGTATCCATAAATCTTGATAAAGACGATTAAAAATAATTAAAAGGTACTCCCCATTTTACAAAGAATGGTCTAGTTTAATTTGGCACCTACTTTTAAGAAAATAAAAAGGACTTTTGACCACAGACTTTTGATCATGTCGTCTTAAATTAAAGTTATATAAACTGTACAAAATTGCACTTTAATCTTGTGGCATTAAAGATGCCACGTAGAAAATTGTTACAAAAAAAGGAAAAAAAAATCATTTTTTCTTAATAAATTAAAAAGAAATGAGATCATTTTTTATGAAACGGAGGAAGTATATAAAAAAACGATAATAAAAACAAACTCGTTTAAATTTTAGAATCTGAATAGTATCACGCAACTTGAGACAGAACGATAATAAATAAATTAGACCTATGATAGGTTAACACGAAATGCACGCGATAATCAATTAGCTTGTCTTTTTAGAGACATCACAATTCAATTAAATCATTACAATTACTTTAATTGATTAGCTTGTAAGTGGATTAAAACAAATAAAATGGACCCATTGGATATCATTTATTGTTTATGTCCCTTAACACTTGTATTCTTTCACTTGGCTGACGAGGATTCCACTAATTACATCTCCCAAAAATATTATTTTTTTCCATTAGCCAAATTTCCCAATAAAATATTTTATTTTAATCTGACACGAAATTTAAGATAAACGAAAAACTTTTGAATTTTGAGGGTTTATTTATGGAAAAATCTTTTTGATCAGAATAGTGTTTTACGTATGTTATTTTACTTTTTTGAATATTTTTATCTTTTTGATTTTAATACATTTTAATTAAAAATAAAAAATAAATTAATTTATTTTAAAATAAAAAAGATATTATAGTTTTTAAAAGGAAAAAATCCTTTTGGGACAGAATAACATTTTATTTATACTATTTTACCTTTTTCAATACTTTTACCATTTTAACAAAAAAAATGAAAAAAAAAAAGATTAATTAATTTTAAAATTGAAAAAAGATTATAGATTTTTTAATTTTTCAGCCAAATTATGGTCATTTAGCGTTACCTTTTTTAAATTTCTGACCAAATTTTCAGATTATTTAGCATCAATCTGACACGAAATTTAAGAGAATAATAAAAACTTTTGAATTTTGAAGTTTTTAGGGAATACTAAAAATAATTTTAGTCTTATGATTATAAATCAGAAAAAGCGATACGCTTTTAAAAAGATGCAAGACAAACAAATTAAAACGAAGAATACGATGGTTATAGTGTTTACTTGTTGAGCAACTTGAGATTGGTTAAAGGTTCCTCTTCTTCCCCAATCTCCGACGACCAAAAGGCTAATCGATCCGTCGATGTTCACCGGATGTTCTAACCGGTGGAACTCAGCCATGGCCACCGGAAATAGTAACAACAATATGAAACTAATGAAATTGTTGAGTTTTTTCATGGTAGCCATAGAATTTTAGAAAGAAGTATATTAGGGTTGAAATTTAAATGTTGAGGAATATGAAGTGATTTATATGGTCATTTTATAGAGGGGGTGGGGGTAGGGTGGGGTAGGGTAGGGTGGGGGTAGGGGGTAGGTGATATTTTTATAAATATTATAAATATAGGAAGTTTCCTATTTGAAATAATGAAAGATTGTTTGATTTATAATGTGTAAGTTTGTAGTTTTGTTGGTATGTACTATTGTTTGCTTAATCTAGTTTTCTAGATATTAATAATGCATTAAGGGTAAAAAAAGATAAATTTTAAAGTTAAATAATGTTTAAAGAGTTTTAAGCAATTTTTTTGTACTAATTTTTTGGATTAGATTTTAACATTTTATTTTTGAATATCTGTTTGGTTACGAAGCTTGATTGGATTTTAAAATTTTGATTGATAAATATTTACTCAAAAACGAGCTTTGATTAGTTTTCGAGAGAAATTTTACTTATACTCACATAATTTTATTTTATTTTTCTGATGAAATGCATTTGTAAACACAATTTCTAAGTTCAAAAAATCACAACTTAAAAAAATTGAATTGTTCAAAAATCTACTTTAAAAATTGGACTTTTCAACTTTTAACTTCATAATTTATGGTCAAACAAGAGCTTATCGTTTAAAATAGAAAAAGTATATACTAATAAGAATAGAGTTTTCTATGATGTTATTTGGTCTGAACTTTAACGCGCACAACTTAAAAATACATTATTGATATTTAAATAATATAATTATTCATAGAAGAAAATATAATTGATATATTTTTAATAAAGATAGAACCGTAGTTAATTATTAACAACTTGGGTAAAGTTTATTCATTTAGTATCTTCAATGATTTTTGAACTTATCTTTTTTTCATAAATTCATGAATATTCCACAATCATTGACTCATTATATATATATATATATATATATATATATATATATATATAGAGAGAGAGAGAGAGAGAGAGAGAGATTAGAGAACAATGTATGCCAAACATTATCGAAGAAATAATGTGGATCCACATGCAATTTATATATCTTTTGTTCTTGTTGTATATAAATATAAAAACACCAATTCGTACATATAAATATGGTTAAAATATATATATATATATATATATATATATATATATATATATATATATATATATATATATATATATATATTATAATGTCAATTGAGTATCAATGTAACTAATTTTAGACCAAATATATTAATGTAGTGATGATTAATTTATTTTCTTTTAATTTTCGATAAATGAGTTTATTTTGATTTAAAAGAGAAGATGCTTCAAAAATATTTGATCAAGACTGAAAAAGTTAATGACCTTATAATTTGAAGCGATTATACCCATTTTATTCAAACATAAGATGCAAATCCCTGTATAAGTATGAGTCAAACATATTATACATGTGCTGCATTTTCATTTAGTGACATTTTCAACATTTTATACATGTTGCGTTTTATTGACTTGAAACTTAACTATGAGTAGAAAAACATTTTTAATGTATCTTTAAAGAATATATATTAAAATTTTAAAAATCCCTTTAATATGAGATAAATGTGCCAATAAAATTCTAAAAATATCATCGATATGAAATAAATATGTCGATAAAAAGTATAAAATTTTAAAAACACTTTCCACGTAAGTAAACATATTTACTTTTTAACTTCTTATTAAATATTGATAATGATAATTAAGGGGTATTTTTTTCATTTTTTTTTCTCTATTACGCTCAGCGTGGGCAATCTCCTTACTAGTTGGAAAATATATATTTTTAAAATATTACTCAATGATATGATGAGATGGCAAAATAATAACCACAAAAAAAACTATATATTATAGAGTATAATGTGAGATAAAACCATGTGCAATCCCTATCCAATTCCATTTATTTTGGCTTGTTAAATTTGATGTCTGAAATATGAGTGGATGGTGATTGTGACTTATCATTCACAAATATCCATTGGTTTAGAGCATGTTAAAAAGAGAATATATTTCGGAAACGGATTTAAAGTTTGAAATTTTGTTTAGACGATATATAATTTAGACTTCTTAAGTTATATTTTTTATAAATATAATTTTTTTCATCTAACGATAGTTAATTTTATTTTACTCGGCAGATCTTTTAATAAATAATAAGGGTAATATTATTATGTTTTTCTTTGACTTTATTAAATTTAATGCTTTGAGAAATGTGTTAAATGATAAGCAAGGGTAAAATAGTCATAAACTGTAAATTATCTCTTGATTTTTAAATTGGATAACTATTTTAGTATAGTGGATAATTATTGTTGGACGTAAGGAACATAAAAACTATTAAAATTTCTTCAATTATTATACAACTTATCAAATGAATAAATTATAGTTTATAAAGCATCATACTACTAAATTGCACGTATCTTTACGAATAAATATTTGCGATTATGTGTTATTATAAATTTTTAAAATACGTATAAATTTTACCAAGATTCATTGGTCCAAAAATTCAACTATAATAATAACTAGTTATTTTTTTATTACAATCCTTTCACATGACAAATAATTTATTCTCATTGAACATGAATTTTCAATTATTTATTTACAAATTTTAGTTTTAATTTCTTTAAAAAATCCTTCTTTTCATAGAATTAAATATTTGAAATTAAAACTAAAATTTTCTACAAATTTCATGAATACATATTAATTTCAAAGCAAAATTTAAAATTGAGATTTTATGTACAAAATCTTCCTAAATCAAACTATTAGCTGTAAATATCTTTGCAAGAATCTTATCTTGTTTAAATTAAAGCAGTACGTCAAATTGGGGATATGACAATGTACAATTTACTTTTATCAAATAAAAGTAAGCAATAATTTTGAAGAATTTAATTTTTGCTTTAAAAATTTAACTCATTTGTATTTTTATTAATATATAAATTTTTATTTGTCTTTCCTTTTTAACGTTGATGATATTGTTATCAATAACTTATTTTCTTTTTTTAATCACGTATAATGTTGGTGTGATAATCAAAACAATTATATTGAAGCCAAATAAAAAAATAAAATAGATTAAATTACATAAATTATACTAGTTTAGGTTCTAACTATTATGATTTTTCATAGTTTCAACTTTTACTTCATATATCATATTTTGTCCTTTGAATACATCTTTTATTAATTTTGACTTAAAAGTGTAACTAATTTTCTTAATTAGAGGAGTAATTGTGGTTTAATTAACAACTCTTAACATATTTCTTAGTATATCAACTTTAACAAATCTTTCTAAAATAACGAAATCATAAAATTAAACTAAATCGCTAATTGTAAAATTCATCTTATCAACAATGACCAATATCATCATATACCTTACCATGTCATATTTTCTCATTTAAATACACGTATCATTACTTGCTAAATATATGTAATGTCAATTTAAATATTCGAATTATATATTTAAAATATCAAATTAATTAAGGTTTAATATCTTACATTCATAAAAAAAAAAAAGATCTTTATAGCAGATATATGATAATAATGTTACAATTTTACAAACCTCTACATATAATATTATTAATTACAGAGTTTTAGTTTTAATAGCTGAGATGAAAACGTGATTTGAGAGGATAAAGAAAGAGAAAGATTTTTAAGAAATTTCTCTATCTGATTGTATCTTTTAACATATATGATATAAAATAATAATATATATAATCATTTGAAATTAGAACTAGATTAATATATATAATAGTGATGTATATTTAGTTAAGTAATTTTTCATTTTTATTTTCTTCATTATTTTGATTTAAAAAGTGGAATAAGTAGAAAGATGAATCATTCATTTTATTATTTTATTCTATGGTTCATAAATAGTTGAAGAATGTGGTGGGAATAAGTCTTATCTAGACAAACCATGTTATGTTGTAGCATTATTTCCCATTATTGGAAGTCATAGTAGACTAGACAATTTTTTTTTTTTCATTATTTCATTAATTGACAGTTTATATCAGTTGTATTTTTTTGTCATTTTATTATCATTTTGGTTTTTTTTAGTTGAACATCACTCTCATCATTGAACTGCCCATATCTCATTTTATTACCATTTCTGTTTCATTAAAAAAAAACATTGTTCATTTTTAGCATTATTGTCTCCCATGGATAGATAATTTCATCATATTGACATACCAATGGGATTTTTGGATCAGGTTTGAACTAATTTTAACCAGTAAATTAAAGCCTTTTTTTTGTGTTGTTTTTTAGATATGTTCGACTTTTTAAGTGAAACTTAAAAAAAATAAATGAAGTGCTAGATATAGCTAGTAGAAATAACGTTAGCGATTATACTCAGATCCTATTTTTGAAAATAATCTATTAAAAAATATAGGCTAGTGGTCAATGAAGCAAACTAGGTGCGACCCACCGGCTTATGTGCGGCCCACGCCTCCTATTTGTTCAGGGCGGGCGGCGTGAACTCTGATTCGATTCGGGTATTCAACTGAGATGCTCAGTTGACTCCTTAACCTTGATAGGAAGAATAAGACTTATTCAATAATTCGTACATAAGCGTAAGAAACTTTGGATGAACCAATGCGAATGGGTGTAAGCCTCGCTGCTCGGAAACACCCAGTGCTGACCACACTGAGAGACATGAAAGCGCAGGTAACGCCTGTTGGCGAAGTGACGTTTCTTTTAATATGTATCTATGTTATTTATGATAAAAAATTATTCAGATCATATCTTGTAAAATTGGTCGATGGACGTAAAAATTGACCTGAACAGAGCAATTATATATAAAAAAAAGTTATTATTAACATACTCACCGACATTTTATAGGTGCAAGACAAGATTCAAACCCCATGGTATCTCTATTAGTATAAAAACACCTTTAAAAAAAAAAAAGCTCTTGTTATGTGGAGGATCCACGGAAGGACCAGATAATAAGGGCCTATTGTACACAGTCTTACCTTTGTATTTCCGCCAGAGGCGATTAGATACTTGAAATTAGAATAGAACATTGAAGACATGCTTATTTATGCAAAAATGCACAAGAAAGTTAACTACCTTTTCTTTCCTTTAATCTTCATAAGTATACATGCATTTGATACAACAAAGAAACAAAATTTACACCATCATATCAAATCAAAATTGCAGTTGTAACAAAACTGAAACTCAACAAGGCATCAATTATGGTACAATATAAATACATCTCATTTTCAGCTATACATCTTTGCGCGCTAGTAATTTGGCCCCAGAAGAGATAGGAGGAAGGTTCGATAATTACCAGAAGTCTCGGAATAAACAGCATCGTTTAGACACTTCTTGTATTTCTTTCGATATTCTGCTTTTATATATTGCATATCGATCTCAGCTCGTGTTACTATTATTCTAATTAGAGCTGCATCGTTCGTTCCCAAGCCCTTCATTGCCTTATGCAATTGCTGAATGCAAAAATGTAAAAATAGTTTGAAAAATGTGTAGTAGATTAAAGTCATGAATGGTTTTGCCAAAAATTAACACAATATTTAAGTAATCATATTGTGTGTTAGAATCAAATGAAGCTCGTCAAGCAAGTGTCATGTTCTAGAACGACTCTGATCTAGGCCATCGCCCGAAGGATATTGACATTGCCTATAAGATTTCCAACATTACCCCCCCCCCCCTTCCCAATGCAACATAGTGTTCCTGGGATTGAAACTCATTATTTGTGCTCTGATACCACTTGTTAGAATCAAGGTCTTACCATCATACCAAAATCTATAGTTGATAACTAGACACAACTTTAATCTTAACCAAGCCTATCAAATCTAGTGCTATGTTCAACTAAGACTCCGACCTAAGACCATCTCTGACACTTACCATAGGTAAAGATGTATGCTTTACCCAACATTATTCAACAAAGATTTAAGAGATATACACTGACCGTTACCATTTTTACAAAAGTACCAACTAATATTTATCATAGAGACCTTCGGAGTATGGTAAACTATACCTTCGCGAAGAAGCTTGCTGGATTCTTAGCACATCTCAAGATAGACGAAAGGCCAAATCTAAAGAGCCCTGAGGTTTCACTTTTTACAGCCTGTGTAACATTAATTAGTGTATAAACACATTAGTAAACTATGACTTAAAAAGGTTAATTAAGCTGATTAGAGAGTAAAGTAAGTGAACTTACACTTCTCAATTTGTTCTTATACTTGCTTTTATAAGCATAACTAACAGCAGCCAAATGTGCCCTGCTGCTTTCAGTGAAGATTCGTATAAACGTCTTTTCATCGGTACCCCATCTCTTCTCCCCTGCTTTATACAGAGCTTTAGCATCACGTTCCGCTAAAGCATTGTCAACTTCAGGTCCTTCATAGCGTATTGTACGTACATACGATAGAAGCAACTGTTATATAAAAGCAAACAACACCAATACATACATCAGTATCTTCTTTGTAAATTTTTCGCGTATGGTTACTGAACTTATCTACCTTAACATGAGTAAATTCACATAAAAGTTTTATCATGTATATATACTTATGTTGAGTTCCCTTTTTTCGATGTGTATCTACTTTTTAATAGTGTGACATCCCTGGATAAAATTTCTGGTTCCGCCACTGCTTGTTATAGTTTTGCTCTAGTAGAAACTAATTCCTCCTATCGAAGGTATAGTACTCCGCTAGAAAGATTATAAAAAGGAGGAAAAACTCACACAAAAACAACAAATATATCGAAAAAACAAATTACTACATGAGAGGAATTTCAAAAGCCAACAACTGATGGAGACAAGAGGGAGTTGCTCGGATGGTAACTACCCCTTACTTTCAACCCTAAAATTGTGAGTTCGAGTCACCAATGGAACAAAAAGATTAGAAACAAAAGAGAAAAGATTCACACAAGAACAACAGATATATCGATAAAACAGATTACTACATGAGAGGAATTTCAAAAACCAACAACAGATGGAGACAAGAGGGAGTTCCTCGGATGGTAACCACCCCTTACTTCCAATTCTAAGGTTGTGAGTTCGAGTCATCAAGGGAGCAAAAGGATTAAAAAAAAGAGCAAAGAATCACGCAAGAAGAACAGATATATCGATAAAACAGATTACTACATGAGAGGAATTTCAAAAACCAACATATGGAGACAAGATGGAGTTGCTCGAATTGTAACCACCCCTTACTTCCAACCCTAAGATTGTGAGTTCGAGTCACCAAAGGAGCGAAAGGATTAGAAAAAAAAGAGGAAAGATTCACACAAGAACGACAAATATATATCGAAAAAGTAGATAACTACATGAGAGGAATTTCAAAAAACGAACAACAGATGGAGACAAGAGGGAGTTGCTCAGATGGTAACCACCTCTAATTACTTTCAACCCTAACATTGTGAGTTCGAGTTACCAAAAAGTTAGAAAGAAAGGGAAAGATTCACACAAGAACATCAGATACATCAAAAAAACAGATCTCCACATAAGAGGAATTTCAAAAACCAACAACAGAGGGAGTTGCTCGGAGGGCAACAAATAACAATCATCATCAAATGCAAGACAGAACGATAAGATCAATACCTTTTTATGATCATCAGATGTTCGCGACTCAATATCATGCTCGAGGTAAACACCATTCATAGTATAATAAATTTGTTTGAAATATTGAATCTGTGAAGGAGTCCTAGAACATATTACTTCAGTAGCAGCTCTTAGATCAACAACAACGCCACTCAACGCTTGTCTGACTATAGTAGCATCCCTTACTGCTGGATCATGCATCCATAACAAGAATGCTTTCTGAATTTATCGATACAAATGAAACAAAATCAACATATACACAAGACAACTTGAAGCAAAATCGATGTATATAAGTTAAATTCTAAGGTCATACATATACCTTGTTATCACCACTAAGCTCTTTAGATAAGCGATTACTAAGCTCTTCTGAATACATAAGTCTGTATTCCTGTTGAATGAGACCGCGTTGAGTTGCATCGCGATGAGCAAGGATATTGATGATTGATGCAGTATCACATCCAAATCCTGGAATAGCAAAAGAAAGTAATTATCATATGAGCAATAGTAAAAGATATATAACGCGTTCAATGTTGAGAATCTTAAATTTTGAATCGTAAAACTTAAATTCTGAACTCAAACTTCAAATAAGAATGTCTAAAGACTGTATGATACAATGGTATTTTGTGTTGTTATGTATTTTACTTAGCAAGTATTAGAATTTGGATATATATGTGATGCATGATATGAAAATGTTTACTAAATCTTTTTAAAATTTGCTTATTTTAAAAAAACAATTTTGGAAAGTGTGAATTTGGTCAAAGTTTTCAAAAAGAATTTTGGTAACATCTACTACTAATCTACTATTTAAAAATATTGTATTCATTTTTGAAAAAACTTGACCAAATACATCAATCCTCTTGAGTAACTCTTTTTCTTAGAAAAATAAATACTTGTATAGATGGAAAATCTTGACCAACTATGTTTTTAATTTTAAAAAAAAAACAATTAACAATATATTCAGTGTAATCTCATAAGTCTGAAATCATCAACTTAAAAAAGCAAAAAAAAAGTCAGATTGAAACGGAAATAAGGTCCGCAAGATGATAGAACAAAGCAACACGAAATAGTAAAAGTCGAAGAATAAGAAAAGAATTCAATAGTGTGAAATTATTGAATTACCCTTGAAAGCTTTATAAAGTTGTGCGGCATCATCGCGAGGTGAAGTTAAGACAGGAGGTATAATCAAGGTAGCCATATTATGAATGATCTTTTACGACTATTTACAAATTAACTGATAAAAAAATAAAAATTAATCCCTTATTGCGAATTGTTTCTCTCTCTCTCACGGAAATTTGTTAAGGGGAGAGAGAGAGAAACAAAGAGAACTTCAATAGATTAAAGGGGAGATATACAAAAGCAAGTAATTCAAAGGGTAGAATTGGAAAGTTTTACACGAATGGTACAACTACAAATGCGTCTCACCATAAAAGATTATGTGAGAAATAATATATGTGCCAACGAAAATATATGTATTATTTAATTATGTTATTAAATGACAATGCAATTTTATTTTTATTTTAAATTGATTTGATTTAGTATAAATAATATTGAATTTTTTATAATATAAGGAGTTACCTCCTCCTCCTCCTCCATATTATGGTTGATATTGTGGTGGGTTTTTTTTTTTTTTTTTTTTTTGCTTTTGTTGACTTAGTTGTTAGGGTAAGAATAAAACTTTATATTTGTGTTGAAAAGAAATGAAAATTATTATAAAGGGGTGATTTATAAGAATAATGTTGGAGGTGGATGATTTTAAATTTTTTATTTTATTTGTGTTATAATTATAATTTGAAGTTAAATATTTTTTTATTTTTGAACTTAAAGATTTGCCCGGAGACAAGTGGAGGTTAATAGTTTAAGACCATCAATTTTCAAGATCATAGAATGTAATTTTCTGATCATAAAGTATAGAGATACTTTTAGGAGCCGTTTGGTAGGATGCATTAATTAAAATAGTCCTTGGATTAAAATTTAACCCCCCTAATACAATGTTTGGTTACTCAATTCAACTCAAACATACCTAATACATGGATAACTTAATACATCATATGTGGTCTTATCTAATACTAAGGATACCTAGGGATTACTAATCCAAGGTTTACTAATACTTGGACAAGGAAATGAAATGACTGAATTGCCCCTCAATTTCTCCATATATCCTTTAGAATTGGTAAATAATTCACGCTACTCTACTTTTTGGCGCCTTTCCTTTCTCTTTCGCGGTCTTTTCTCGTCTTTGGGTATGGAGAAGGCATAGTTTGTAGGGTTAATTTCTGAACAACATCATCACTATTAGCTGGGTAAGATTTATACAGGTTTGAACTTTTTTCTTTTCTTCTTTTCTTTTGTTCTTGTCCCAAATGGTTGTAGATAGGTGAATTGAAATGTTCTTGCAAATTAATTAGTATTTTGTGGGTTGAAAGTTTCTGAAAAACATCGTCACCATTAGTATTTATGCTTAAAATTTAAAGGTTTCTGTTCATATTGTGTGTATTAATTTTGTCTAATTTTTATGAAAAACTTAGGTGTTATTATGGATCTTCAACGTCTTTCGAGTACTGATCATGTTATTCTTGAGGAGATAATGTGTCAACAGTTTCTTGTAGTCCTTATTTGCCTTTTTATGGCTATTCATGGTCATTCACTAACAAGGCAATACAGAAATGTGCATGAGATTAGGTACCGTATGAGTGTCCGAATACCAAAAGTAATTTCTCACTTAAATTGTATTATAAATGATAGTGATATTGTATGTATTGACAAGTTAAGAATGGATAGAAATGCCTTTCATAATTTAGTTCTATTAACTAAGGATGTCGGAGGTTTGACTGATGGTAAGTATATGTCAAGAAGTGAAAAGCTAGCAATGTTCTTAAACATCTTGGCTCATCACGAGAAGAATAGATCTATCAAGGTCGATTATATTAGATCTGGATGGAGCGTAAGTCAAGCTTTTAATGAGTGCTTGAGAGCTATACTCAAACTAACTCCACTGTTCCTTGTCAATCCTAAACCGATCCTTGAAAATGAGATTGAAGATCGATGGAAATGGTTTAAGGTAGGTGAGATTAATTTTAGTATTTGTTTATGATTGAATAATGTAATTTACTAAGAATTCGTTCTAGTACGAGGTAACTCTATATTTTTTTATAGGGTTGTTTAGGTGCACTAGATGGTACTTATATTCACATTAGAGTTCCATCTGTGTACAAACCAAGATACAGGACAAGGAAGGGAGATATAGCTACTAATGTATTGGGAGTTTGTGATAGAAATCTCAATTTTACTTATGTGTTACCTGGTTGGGAAGGATCAGCTGCTGATGGTCGTGTATTACGAGACGCTGTAGTGCGGCGCAATGGTTTAAAAATTCCCGAGGGTATGCCATGTACATATGCATATAAGAACACAAAAAGAATGATGTATTTAATTTTTTGAGAAGGTAACTGTACATGAAAAGAATTATAAAGTAACTAAATTTTATGCTTATATTATAGGTAATTATTATTTATGTGATGGAGGATATACAAATGGAAAAGGTTTTCTTTCACCTTACCGAGGATATAGATATTGGTTAAGGGATTGGCAAGGTGACAACCCCCCACCTCGATGTCGAGAAGAACTTTTTAATATGAAACATGCTAGGGCTCGTAATGTTATCGAAAGGGCGTTTGGTCTCTTGAAAGGGCGTTGGGGAATTCTTAGGAGTTCTTCGTGGTACTCTGTTAAAGTTCATAACAGAATTATAAGTGCTTGTTGTTTGATTCACAACTACATCCGTAGAGAGATGGATGTGGATCCTTTAAACATGGATATGGAAGAACAAGTTGACAATCAACCTGAACATATTGATCTTGTTGAATCGTCTGAAGAGTGGACCACTTGGAGGGATGAGTTGGCTCAATCAATGTGGAATGCAAGATCTAATATGTGATGACATGTTAAGTTTTTTTTTTGCGATGAATTTAGCTAGCTTGGGCTTTAAGGTCAGCCTTTACGTTTTAGATTTTATACTAGTTAATTAGGAATCTTGAATCCTTTTTGTAACTTTTGGAATCTGCTGTTATGAAATTTGTGATTTTCTTAATATGTTATAATTGTTACTCTTCATCACTTCCTCTAATAGTAAAATTTGACTTTATTTTACAACTCCAATCTCCTAAAACTAAAAGAACTCTGCAACACTAGTGCAGATTATAATTTCTGAAAGTTGATAGAGGAAATGAAAACTAAATGATGAGTATGCATATGTATAGAAAAGAATTAGTATTGTTCTTCCTATCTTTGATTTGCAGCAACCATGAAGATGGTCATTAGAGAAAGGAACAAATTGATAATGTCTACATCCAAGAATATAGAGAAAGAAATTTACCTATGTATTGTAGACAATATACCTACTTGAAGCTAGTCCGTTTCTCGATCTAATTCCTTGTGAATGTTTGCATGAACACCTGTTGAATGCAATATCTTTTAAGCTTTTAATATGGAGAGCCTAATGCTATTTGAATATATCAATTTCTCCTACATTTTGTTTTTTTTTATAAAAAGTTTTATAGAAATAGTTCTTGATTTCATGACAAGGTTATAGATTTGTTCAACTATCCTATGTGTGCATTATAGTTATTATCATTAGTATTTTCTTCCTATTCATTTTTATAATCTATTCCCAAGAATATAAAGGCCAAATGAGCAGTCAAACATCTGCCCACACATCAAAAAGATTAAGAAATTCAACTCCTCCGACTAGAAGGACATGGACTGCAGCAGAAGAACGAACTCTTATAGATGGATTAAAAGAGTTATGTGTTAATGGTTGGAGAGGTGATAATGGAACCTTCAAGCCTGGATACCTAAAGGAATTAGAATGTTATTTATGTGAACATCATCCTAACAGCGGATTAAAAGGTGAACCACATGTCTTATCTAAAATAAGATATTGGAAGAAATGTTACGCAAGTATAGCTATGCTAAAGAGCCGAAGTGGATTGGGATTTCAATACAGTGATGGAGCTATAATAGTTGATGATCCCAAATTTTGGGATGACTTCCTAAAGGTAATTAATACTTTATTAAAGTTATTATTAGTATAAGTATTCGTGCATTAGTGTCAACCCAAACATAGCGAGAGATTTTTAGTTGTTCATGATTATAGTTATGTATTTATATATGTGTTCTGAAAGAGTTATTAACTAAGTTATACTATGTTGCTTTGTTTTATTTTGTGATTGTTTTCTAGGTTGATCCAAATGCCAAAAACATGAATACGAAAAAATGGCCGATGTTTGTGGATTGGGAGGAAATCTTTGGCAAGGATAGAGCAACAGGGGAATTTGCAGAAGGCCCATTAGATGCTGTTGAGGATATTCAAAGGAGTCAATCCTCAGTAATGTTTAACGATATGAGTTTGGGATTTCCTATTGATCTTGATGGCGATGAAGAAGCTGGTTCTAGTCATAGACCTAATGTGACTAAGGGAGAAGCTGGAAATGCTACTGGAGCTACTAGATTTCCTGAAGCATCTCAAAATGAAAGTGCTGAAGCATTTGAACCTGAAGAAGTTGGATCTCAACAAACCAATAAACAAGGTGAGTATACCAAAAGGTCGTCTAATGTCAATGAAAATGAGAAATGCAAGAAAAGGAAAAAGATCCCGGAGAATGATTCTGAGATATTTCTTAAGGGTATGGTTGAGGTTTTAAAAAACTTTACTGACAGCCAAGACAAACGAATGGGTGCCTTGATTGACAAGATTGGAAATCGTGACCAATCTGATCTTCGTGATCAGATTTATTCCATCATTGAATCCCCTATGTTTGAGTTGTACTCCACAGAGCAACGCATCAAAGCAACAATGATTCTTTGTGATGACGTCAAAAAGATGGAATTATTTATACGCATGGGTGAACTTGAGCGTCAAACAATGATGTTTATGATGATCAATGATAAACTTTGAAGTATGGTAGACTTCAAGATAAGTGGAAAGTTCATTTTGCTAGTTTTGCTTAATTAAAGACCTTTAAATATTTGAGTGTAGTGTCACTTTTTGATACCTCGAGTTATGTCCTATATTGAAAATGATTGGCGTAAGACGGACACGAGGACAGTAGATTTTGTGTAAGTAGAATCTATGGAAACACTTGAATGTGGTGTAACTTGTAATAAACCCAAAATGATGTATGTAAATGTGTTTATTTGACTTGCTTTTGTCAATTGATGTACATGATTCTTGCTTCTCTTTTTCTCCTTTACTCACTATATACTGAAATGTAAAATGTGTTGTGAATGGATGTTGGATATATATATTCCTTCTTTTGTGTTGTACTTTCTTCGTTCTTTTCCGTTGTTCTTCACTTCAAAGTCAAGCTGATATAAGTGAGCATGAGTTGTTTGGCCTTCTGCATTTGCTCACTGCACTTCTTTTTAATATGTTTTTAATGGTACTGCTGGTTTGTCAAACGTCTGATGGTTTGTACCGTTCTAGTTTCCATTATTTGTTCGTTCAGAAAGTGCAGCATGAGCAGTCTAACTATCCATTTAAGCTGCTTAAGTATCGCATTGTGAGGAGTGTGTCTGTAGACTCTCAGTCATTTTAATGTTGCATTCTGTAGGATGGCTTATTTCCTCATTTATAAGCTTTGCAGTAGTACATTTTCATTTGGTTTTTGACTATTGTTCATTACTCTTTTTCATTTACCAATGTCTTACATTCACCAGAAGGTGCAAGAAGCACTACTTAGATAAGAGGGAGGTACGCATTGGTCGGGATACTTAAAATAACGCCTTCTCATTTATGACTTGAGGTTTCCTCAAGTGAATTAAGTTTGTTAAGCACTTCATATTCAAGTTGTAAACGTAATAGATATGGTAATTACATGAAATAGATAACATAATAATTCAAGGGTAAAATTGGAAAAAAGTTTTTTTTAGGAGTTTTAAGCCAAACACAAGATTTGAATAAGCAATAAACCAAACATTGGATAAAAAATAATCTCTGCATTGCTAATCCCTGCATTGCTAATCCCTGCATTACTAATACCTGCATTACTAATCCCTGCATTAATCCTTATTGTACCAAACGACTCCTTAATGGTATATGGGAGTTGGGAATCAAAATAAACCACAAAAATATAAAAGTAACCAAAATAAGTCATTATATTAGTAAGTAACTAAAATAAGCTTAGTGGAAGAAAAAGTTTCACTATATCCAATAATTTAAACGTTTTTCGTTAGTTTCATAACATTTATTTTTAATATATAACGGAACTTTTTCTTACACTTTATAAAGTGGAGTTTTTTCTTCCACTTTATAAAGTGGAACTTTTTATTCCATTTTATAAAGTGGAACTTTTTATTCCACTTTATAAAGTGAAAATTTTTATTACACTTTATAAGAAGAATATTTTTCACGTCTTGAAAAAGCGTTTTCAGTGTTGTCATATAAATTATATTGATTTGATATGTCATTAAAACGGAAAAAAATATTTCATTATGTATTTTTATTATTTTATTCTGAAAAATCTATTTAAGGACGTTTATACATAAGTTGATAGTACCTACAACATAAAGTCTTCTATATTTGTTCATTTCAATCTAAAAAAAATATCTTCTACACCTAAAGTTAAAGTTTCAATTTATTAGGATGGTGAGATTATACATGACGGAAATACCATTTATTATAATTGTCCTCCCAAACACAATGCTAAAATATCCAATAAATGTCCGATATCATAAATTTATTTCATCAATTTATAAAAGAATGGTATAAACAGTACGATTATAATTTGATTATAGCCGGAAAATACCCTACTTCATTTTTATCACAAGGACAAGTAAATTTTGGAGAGTGAATTATCTATAATGACGAATCGTTGACCGACTTTTTAAGGGTTCCAAATGATTATATAGATCAAATCAAGTCAACAATACTTGGAATCTATGTTAGGAAGGAGCCTAAGATTAGTCAACAACGTTCTCCTTTATCAGTCGATGTTCATCCCTAATTAGAAAATTATAATAGCATTGTTGGATTTTCAATAACTCAATCTACTGATTTTCCTAAAATGACTCATTATCAAAATACTCTTACCGGCTGATATGATTTTGATTTAAACAAAACTATCAATGATAGTGATCGGTAATGCTCAATTATTATATTTCAATTATTGTTTGTTGATTTTGTCAATTATTTTTTAATTTATATTATTTATTATTCTTATTATTATATATTTTGTAGCGGTTTACCTCAGCAAGATAGGGATATTGCTCCAAGTTATGGACTAAATAATTATTTTGGTCAGTCCTCACACTTTGAAATGACGAAAAATGTTGGGACATCCTCAAATTTTCATGTGTCGCCTACTTTTGATGCAGATGATTATCGCTATGTCTAACACATGAGCCAAATATTTATATATTTTTTACATATATAGGGAAAATACTACACAAGATTAGCCCATTGATATTGTGAATATCGATGATCGGACCTTCCTAATTACGGCTCACCTTCAGCTAGTGATAGTGATGATTTGCCTAATGCTGAGAAATCAAGAGATAATGTTCCATTTGAGGCATCATCTAGTGATGATGATTTTTTGACTCCAATCGATCGCCAAGATCAATGTCCATGAGTCCGTTTCGTAATCATGAAATTCTTTTCTTGATCATCTCTCGGATGGTCCAGATATCTTTGGTGATACACATGATGAATATACATCATAATGTACGTGGCATGAACCAGAAGATTTCATGAATGATGCTATTTATATTGAAAAAGACATGTTATTCAATTCAAAGAAGCAGTTGCATAAAGCAGTTAAACTTCTACATTTGAACATAGCAAGGGAGTGTTTTGTTATTAAATTAACAAATAAATCATGTCGACTTGTTTGCAGGCATGTAGAACAAGGATGTCGATTTAGGTTGACTTCTTTTATTGATAAACATATTGACATGTGAAAAATTGGAAGACACATTAAAGAACATACATGCGATATGGGTACGTGCCGCGAAGGGCATTTCAATTTGGATGTTGAGATGATTGCTAACGTCAACCTGTTGATATAGAAAGAACTCCAAGGTACAATTTTATCCCTAGATGATTTTTATTTAGTAAGGAAATATTTATTTTTTATTTGATAATTAATATTATTATTAATTTCAGGTTTTCCATCAAAGATTGTCAAACAATTGATCTTAAAGCATATGACATTTCAGTAAGAAAAAGAAAAGCCTATCTTGATCGCAAGCAGGCTTTTGAGAAAGTCTATGGTACTTGGGAGTGTTCTTTTGCCGAGTTGTCGAGGTTCATTGAAGCTTTGAAACACTTCAATCCTGGAACAGTAGTCAATTGCATGTTGATAGTCAAGACACATATTGGTGCAGAAATAGTCAAACAATACATCCACCATGTGGGAAAATTATGGAAGATTTGTTGATATTTTTTCGAAAAAAAAATAAATCAGAAAATGTTTCAACTTAAACCTAGACAAAAAGATGAATTTTTGTGTACTTTATGACATAGATACTTTTATTTTGTCTTATATTTTACGATATTCTGCCTCTAAATTTATTTTATTTTATTTTCATATGATTTTGAAGTAGTGTTACTATTGAAACTTTTATAAGACGTGTAAACCTAAAGTTTTCTATCAATAAATTTAGATGCCTTCCTAATCAAAACTAAATTAAGTCTAAGGTTGAAAGTAAATCAAATAAAAATCACATTCTAAAAAAGATAAAATTTCCCTACAAGTACAAGGCTGCAATCTTATCTATTTTTGCACCTAAAGCAACGAATATGAGTTGTATATTGTCGGATTGTGCTACTCCACAATTTCGATTTGTTTGGTGTGGGCCTCTTCAAACTGTCGGATTGGACCATCTTCAAAGTAATTTTTTTTTTTTTGAAGCCATGAAAAGAAAAAGGAGAGAAGGTGAAGGTGAAGATGAAAAAGTAACTTTTTATAAAGTGGAAGTTTTTCTTCCACTTTATAAAGTGGAATAAAAAGTTCCACTTTATAAAGTGGAAGAAAAAGTTCCGTTATATATTAAAAATAAATGTTATGACAGTAACGGAAAACGTTTAGAAAATTGGATATAGTGGAACTTTTTCTTCCACTAAGTTTATTTTAGTTACTTACTAGAATAATGACTTATTTTAGTTACTTTTATATTTTTGTGGCTTATTTTTGTTCCCAACTCGGTATATGGCCCTTTGAAGAAAAGCGTGTCAATATAATTCTAAACAGATAAATAACGTTTTTTTTTAAAGAATATCTTTGAGTTATATTAGCTGAACAACTTCTATTAAAGTTAATAATTTAACAAAATATATAAAAAGAATGTCTATAAGTTAAGCAATTAAATCATAAAGTGCATAAACTCCTTAGCTAGTGATCCGAATATAAATTTTGAATTCGATTTCGAAAATATGTCATATAGCAAAGGTCAGGTTGTCCTAATGCTCTCCTCAGACAACAGACATTCAAATTCTGATATTTTTGTCTATATTGTATAGGAAAAAAACTAAGATTCTTTTAAGGAGGCACGTGGTGTTACAGTGGCTATTTTTGAGGAAAAAATAGTTATAATAAAGTTGCAAAGATCTACTAGTGATCCAGATCTCTTCTTCTCTTCCTCTCCCACCTTCAAACAAGTCAGCAAAAATCTACTTCATCTCCATCAGGTATAACCTCCTCTTCAAATCCCATTTCCCAGTTTTAATTTGTGGTTTAAAGTTTCTTACTTTCTTGAAAAATTTCACTTGATATGAGTATAATTGATGATTTTGGTGCTTATTTGTGAGATTGATCAAGATTCTTGATTTAATGAATTGGGGTTGTTGAAACTTTCATAAATATGTTAAAAGTTTGTAGCTTTATTTGCTACTTTAGCTGATTGTGCTTAGGTTATTGAATATTTTCTATGATTGATCAAGATTGTTGATTTAATGAATTGGGGTTGTTGGAACTTTCATAAATATGTTTAAAGTTTGTAGCTTTATTTGCTACTTTAGCTGATTGTGCTTAGGTTATTGAATATTTTCTATGATTGATCAAGATTCTTGATTTAATGAATTGGGGTTGTTGGAACTTTCATAAATATGTTTAAAGTTTGTTGCTTTATTTGCTACTTTAGCTGATTGTGCCAAGGTTCTTGAAAATTTCCCATTTGTTGTGAGTAAATGGATGATTTTGGTGCTTATTTATGAGATTGATCATGAATTTACTTGATTTGGTTAAGTGGGTTGTTGGACTTCCATAAATATGTTTTAAGTTTGTTGCTTTATTTGCTACTTTAATTGATTGTGCCAAGGTTCTTGAAAAATTTCCATTTGTTGTGAGTAAATTGATGATTTTGGTGCTTATTTATGAGATTGATCAAGAATTTACTTGATTTGGTAAAGTGGGGTTGTTGGATTTTTGGGAAATAAGGTTGTTGGATTTTCCATAAATATGTTTGATTTTCTAGTAGAGGTGCAGAATTATTTGTCCTATAAAGGGATTCAATCATCTGGCCCCTCAGGTTAACAAATTAGCAATCTTTTATCTAAGCAAATATGTGATGAGAATCTAAAATATGTTTGATTTGGTGATTTTAGTTTTTATTTTGCGCTTATTTATATACATCTTCCCTGATTCCATTTGTTCAAAAAAAGAACTTGTAGTGAGGTTGCGTAGGTCCAACGTAATCCTCCTAAACGGTAGCAAAAGATGGGCAATGATCAATTGGTTAGCTAAACAAAGTTGATATTGAAGTAGAAAGAAGGCTAGAATAGAAGTCGGGGAATTCTAACTCTTATCTTGTTTCGGGGACTTCCTCCTTTTTATTTGGTAAGGCATGGTAACGAAACTTCATGGGAGCTTTGAGTCATTAAGCTCATGATCTAGGGCTCAATTAGGATAACTTCACGTGAGCAATTGTAAATGATGAAAGTCATTCTCAATTGCTTTTGGTTTCCAAGGTTTGGACTTGATAATAGTAGTATTTATAATTCGACTTAAAGATCAATTCCTATATGCAATAGGTTATCGAAAGGCACTCGTTTAAAACGAGAAAGTTGAATTTCATGATGCTCATGTAATAATGGAAACTGGCTTAAAGTAAGGATTGGAAGCCTAAGAACAAGATTACAGCATCAGATTGTACAAGTGATTGAATGCTTGTACTGGTGAAATCAATATTCTGGCTAATAACGATAAACATAAGATTGAGAGTATCCATTGAGATGAGAATCATTTTTTATGCGAAGAGTGTGGTGCTTGTGATTGACCTCTTGTTTATAGTTTGAGTTTTATCTAGCTGAATAGTTTTAATTCATTTGTGGAACCAAATGGGGGCTATGGTGAGATACTTCTTCGAGTAATCTCATTTGAATGTTTCTTGAAGTTAGGATCCTGTAGATCCGTGGACTTCTCTTTCTAAGTTCTCTCATACACGAAGTTAAATGTCTTGCCAAATTGGAAGTAGTGAAATCTGACCATCTTCTTGAATACATAAGCATTACATAAAATGCATAAAGAAAATCATTTTTCTCTTGTTTTACCATTCGTTCGATTCATACTTGTTTTCGATATTAACAAAGATGACCACTTAAGTGATGCAGAACAAAAGGAATGTGTTTTATTTTCCTACAAGTAATACAAAATATATTATCTACTCGCTGCAGGTGTTTAACGTAGGATGGCCTTGGTCACCACTGCTGAAGTTTGCGATGCAAATCCACAGCTTATTGTGAGTGGTGAACTACGGGCACTGCAGCCAATCTTCAAAATATATGGCAGGCGCCAAGTCTTCTCTGGACCTGTTGTCACTCTGAAAGTATTCGAAGACAATGTTTTGGTTCGTGAGTTTCTCGAGGAGAAAGGCAACGGTAGAGTTCTCGTTGTAGACGGGGGTGGTAGTCTAAGATGTGCGATTTTGGGTGGCAACCCTGTAGTACAAGCTCAAAACAACGGATGGGCTGGGATCGTAGTAAATGGCTGTGTAAGGGACGTGGACGAAATCAATGGCTGTGATATCGGAGTCAGAGCTCTGGCTTCACATCCAATGAAAGCAAATAAGAAAGGTATTGGGGAGAAGCACGTTCCCATAACCATTGCCGGGACTAGAATCTGCGATGGTGAGTGGCTTTATGCAGATACCGATGGCATTCTGATTTCTAAAATGGAGCTATGTGTTTGAGAACATATATCCACCATGCCTCGAGTAAGTGCATATCAATTGTGAACTTATTTTTATGGAGCTTATATAGTCTTAACTACTACTGCTTTATATGTTATGGGAATCGCGAGCTTCATTAATCTATTGTATGTTGTAAGTCAAAACTCGTCGTGAACACGTTTTAAGATGGTTTATTTAGTATTTCAACTGCAGATTTTCGGAATGTTTGACACTGCATATATTAGTGTTCTTAAGGAATCTCGAAAGTGATTTCTTCATAGTAAATCTCTTATAAGGCCTTGGAAATAGCTTCGGGGCAGAAATGAAAGGTAAGACTGTATACAATAGGCCTTGTGGTCGGGCCCTTCTATGGACCCTTTACATTGCGTGAGTTTTAGTGCTCGGGGCTGTCCTTTTTTAAAGCTCTTGCAAATATGCAGGGCTTGCTGCAACTGCTGACTAAAAGTGTGAAACAAATTTGACTTGTGTTGTCTGATGTGATACATGATGTGAAAACAAAGTTGATTTGTATAAGTAGTTCAAGACCATTATTAAGTACCATTAGTGAAACATTTCACAATTTCCAAACATATATGTTTGAACCAATTGGTTTCAATATGATCAAAGTATACACAGTATATATACTATCAGTGTGTGTATAGTGTGGTGTTTAAGTATATATATCAAATTAATAGTAAATGTATATTTAGTATAAACTATGTATACTTGATATATATTTTATAAATTAGATGATCGAATGATTCGAAAAGTGGGGCCAAACTGAATCTTTACTGTGACAGCAAAATTGTACTTGGAAAAAGCTAACTTTTAGAAATCAGCCAAAAAGACCATTGATACATTGAATTTTACCAGCATATCTACAAATCTTAAAGCTTACATCCATGTCTTCCAATTTTATGTTCCACCACAAAATGATTGCACATTTTGTGTTACTTGTTGCTCTCACATTATTTGCTTTTGAACTTTTCTTCTCTTTATATGTAATATAAGTTGTATATTACGCTACAAAAGTTGCGGTAAAAAGCTAAGTATTTTTTCATCTTTAATCAAATGCCTGGAATTCTGCTTGCATTTGGTAAGTGGCGTTTTATACACTACAAGAAAACTGTGAATTATATGGGGATTAGTATGAAAATTTACAAGAAACTTATTTTTTTGCAAATTTTCATACTAATTTCCAAGAAAATCCCCATGTAATTCTCAATTTCTTGTAGCGTTACTTACCTCCCCCCCCACCCCGCACCCCACCCTCCAAGTGACACTTCCTGAAACTAATCAAGGATTAAACATATCTCAAAACGGATATCGAACATCGTATAATATTTTTTTTTTAAAAAAAAGGATTAATAACAATTAATTGTTCTTTGTGTCTTTCTTCAATCAAGTAAATTACAAGTAATTGTTCTTTTATGTCTTTCTCCAATCAAGTAAATTACAATTAATTGTTTTTTTGTTTTGGTCTTTCTTCAATCAAGTAAATGAAAATTAATTGTCAATTAAATAATTCATCTATTTTCTTCTTCTTCTTCTTTTTTTTACTGAGTTTTCTATATACATCTCAATTAATTTTATTAAATATTCGTTATCTTTCATATGTACTGAATAACTTTATTCTCTAAGGCATAAACATATACGAATAAATCACCTAAAATAAATTGCCTCTACTGAAATTTAAATGTGAAACTCATAATTTTAATCTCATTCCATTGACTATCGACCCATAATTTCCTACATTTAGTAATTCATTCAACTCATTCCTAGAACTATTATTATATATTGCATGTTATTAATTTGTTTTATTTTATTAGTTTTTGGATTGCCAATAATTAACATTTTTGTATGCATCCTTATCAGAAAAAGAACTGCTTAACCACTATTGATTAATCAATATTATTATTAATGATGATTATTGTATAGATTGTCCCACATATATCAACCCACTATTTCTTACATTTAGTATTCCCTTTAATTTTCCTTTTAAAAATTGATAATCTAATAATTTTCCTATTGCAATCAATGTCTTCACCAAACTTCTATTAATTATCTGAAAATTATATTTTCTTTAATCTGGAAAGTTTTGTTAAACTTTTTATTTTGTGCCTAATTAGCTCTAGCTCTAATTGTGTATTATATTAGTTACTAAACCTACTCCATTAAGTTATAGCGAGTCCGAAACTCAAAGGGTAGAAATTTTTTACAAAAATTCCAAAACGGTATATAAAATTTTATATTAACCAAAACGGTAAAATCGCTGCTCCGGCAGCGATTTAGCAAAAATATTTTTTTTTAATAAAAAAATGAAATCGCTGCCATTTCTGCCCGAGCAGCGATTTCAAAAAAAAAAAAAAAATTTTAAATAAATCGCTGTCGGGGCAGCGATTTATAAAAAAAAAATCAAAAAAATTACATAAATCGCTGCTACGGGCAGCGATTTATTTTTTTAAAAATTTTTTTTTTTTATTAAAACGGGCCACGATTTATTTAAAGAAAAAAAATTTCCTTATTAAATCGCTGCACGAAGCTTTTTTTTAAAAAAAAAATTTAAAATTTTTTAATACAGCGATTTTATATTAAAAAAAATTATAATATTTTTTAAAATTCAAAATATATAACTTATAAGAAAAATTTTATTAAATCGCAAAAATGTTAATACCGTTTTGATTAATATAAAATTAAAAAAAAAAAATTTAAATCGCAAAAATGTTAATACAGCGATTTTATATATATAAAAAAATTATAATATTTTTTCTATAATATTTTTTAAAATTTAAATATATAACTTATAAGAAAAATTTTATTAAATCGCAAAAATGTTAATACCGTTTTGATTAATATAAAATTAAAAAAAAAATTATTAAATCGCAAAAATGTTAATACAGCGATTTTATATATATAAAAAAATTATAATATTTTTTAAAATTTAAATATATAACTTATAAGAAAAATTATTATAATTTTTTTATATATATAAAATCGCTGTATTAACATTTTTGCGATTTAATAATTTTTTTTTAATTTTATATTAATCAAAACGGTATTAACATTTTTGCGATTTAATAAAATTTTTCTTATAAGTTATATATTTAAATTTTAAAAAATATTATAATTTTTTTTAATATAAAATCGCTGTATTAAAAAATTTTAATATTTTTTTTTTAAAAAAGCTTCGTACAGCGATTTAATAAGGAAATTTTTTTTCTTTAAATAAATCGTGGCCCTAGCAGCGTTTTAATAAAAAAAAAAATTTTAAAAAAAATAAATCGCTGCCCGTAGCAGCGATTTATGTAATTTTTTTTTTTAATAAATCGCTGCTCGGGCAGCGATTTAAAAAAAAAAATTTTTTTTTTTTATAAATCGCTGCCCCGGCAGCGATTTATTTAAATTTTTTTTTTTTTTTTTTTGAAATCGCTGCTCGGGCAGCGATTTCATTTTTTTATTAAAAAAAAAAAATTTTGCTAAATCGCTGCCGGAGCAGCGATTTTACCGTTTTGGTTAATATAAAATTTTATATACCGTTTTGGAATTTTTGTAAAAAATTTCTACCCTTTGAGTTTCGGACTCAAGTTATAGCACACGAGTGTCCCATGTTGTTAATTACGTTTTATTTTTTCAGAATCAATTTACTTAAATTTTGTCAAAAGATGTTTTTTTTTAATCTTATTGATATAAAGATTATTGCAGCTTATAGTATTTTTTAGATAATTTTTAAATATTTTAATTTTAAAATATTAATTTAATTTAAAATTTGATCAAATTAAGTCTCGAATTGTGACACGTGGCATTTTGGGATGAAGGGAGTATATGTCAAATTGTCTATTGTTTATATAGCTTAATTTCTAGAGATGATTTTTAAAACAAAAAAAAATTATTTCATTTTTTTAAGGATTTCTAACTAATCTTTGTCCATTTATTTTCTGATATTTTTAGTATGTGAGAAATTAATTAAAATATCTAACTGAAAAAATGTATTAATAATGGATGGAAATTGGAATAGTCCAAAGCCTTAATTTATAAACCTTTTTAAAATATTTATAAAATAGTTTTTCACGTGTCAACACTAAAATAATATGAATTCTGATAAAAACATCTATAGAAACATATAATTTTCTTTTCATCTCATGTACATTATATATATTATTATTGTTTAACATGTAGATGTAAATGTTATATATATACACCATATGGACATTATATAATTTTAAACATAAGAATGTTTAAAATTCCTATGAAGGTTGTCACTTCATGTGAATTAGGAGGAGGACATTGTGGATATATAATGTCAGAAACATTCATATATATATAAATAAACCATAGTGCTATAAATTAATTTCATTGTTCAATTAATATTGACACATCATGTAAAAGTTATAATATCTGTTTTTATTATATATATATATATATATGATACAAATTAAAGATAGATGCTACACTTGAAATTAATTATGTCTATGTTGGAAAAGTATACTTAATATTTTAACTATAGGTCCACCAGGACCACAAGATAGACATAATTGAATATAACTACCAAAGAGAATTTCAAAGTAAATTAAATGAATAAATTCTACTTTTGGGGGGTAGTTGAGCTAACAAATTAAAGAAGGATTTTACCAAAAATTTGCAAGTTGTTGTTCAAGTATTCGTCGTGCCAGAATCAGAATTTGAATTTTATAGATTTTAAATTGTAAAAGTCAGTCATTTGAATAAAAGTAATTGAGTTTGACTAATTTTATATAAGAATTTATAATTCACTCCCACTTGTAAAGTAGACATCGTACTTGAAAAACTATGCTCTTATGAGTTTTGACATTAGAGCAAAACTATCGTACAATTTTTATTTCATTTATCTTGTTAAATTGCTCATAAATTTTACGAAAATCGAAAATTTTTGTCTTATCTATTTACAAGTTATATATGTTGCATCGGCGAGTAATAAGTAATTTGGTACAAATTATATTACTTATCTTGCTTAATTATTCACAAATTATACCATATTATTGGTGAATTACACTTTATTCACAACTTATATTGGACATATCACAAGGTTGGAATAATCTTTATTCTACACGTTTTGTTAAATTATTCATAACTTGGGCCGAATTGTCAAATGTTGCCTTGTTCGGAAATAGTGATGGCAAATGAACGGATTGAGTAAATATGGGCAGGTTAAAAATGGATAATAATTCAATCCGTTTATATTCAATGTGGGTAAAAAGTGATTGAGTAGTAAATGGATTGGATAAAATATTAGTTTACCCATATTTATTCATACTTTCATAAATAAATAGTATTTTACTTAATTATTTAATATGGAAAAATATTTTAATCTTTTTTTAGATGAAAATGTTGAACAAGCTTCGTTTATTTTTCTTCTTTTTTAAATTTTGTTGTCTTGCGTAATTCTATTTTTCTTTTTGTTTCATTCTAGAATTGGGTTATGTCCATTTGAAATAAAGTGGACCTTTGGTTCTGTTTTAACCAAAAAAAGAAAAAAATTTATTGTATCATAAAAATAAAAAAAGTCTTATAACTTTTTAATATAAAATAAATTTATGTAATAACAAGATCAAAAACATGCTTAATGCACTTTAAGCAATGTCAATATTAATATACGATTTTCTTATTTTATATTATTATTTATTATTCAAAATAAAATTAAATAAATAAAAGATATATAATTATAATTAACAAAAAAATTACATTTTAAATTTTATATTTTTTGAGGATCAAAGACTTCATCTTTTCAATTATAAAGAATAATATCAGTACTTAGTTCTATAGAATAACATAAAAAGAAAAAGAAAAGTTACACTATTTTCAGTGATATCATGAATTTTGAGGAAATACAAATTAGAAGCTTAACTCATTTAACTAATTTATATTTTACCCATATTTTTATGGGTCAAATATGAATATCAACCCATATTTTGCTCATGTGAAAATCACCCAACCCGTTAAAATATGAACGAATTAGACGGATCACCAAAATACATATTCATTTTACCAGCACTATTCACAATATCAAGATAATTTTAATACAATATTCATTCTACCTAGTAAATTGTTCACATATTTTCCTTTACTAAATTGCAAAACTTGTGATTTTTAATTAGTTACCAACTTTGTTGGACGAGCTAGCAAAATGTAGTATTATTTTTCGTTTAACTTATTTTGTTAAATTTTTCATGAGTTGTGCATATTAAAAGGACAAAACTTGTTATTATATTTTAATTATGACTTTAATTTAAAGTTAATAATATATCAATCTTATATCTTTGATATGGTTATACGACTCAATAGAGAAATAAAAAATGCAAAGAAACCATTGTTTTCAATAAAGAAAAGAGACAAAATAAAAATATTGGACCCATACAAAAGATTTTCATAGTATTTTAATCATCAAGGCATCCACTCCAATAAAAAAAAATCGTCAAATAAGGTTCAACATTTATTATATATGCATAAAATAAAATTATAATTAAATATAAATAATATGATTTTTTAAATTAAAAAAATCGACTGAATACCTCGACTCTACCTGATTCCGCCCCCGTACAAACCTTGCCTCACCAAATATACATACCCACATAAATTAAAAAATCACCTAAAACACATACATTATTGTGTATTTACGTTAACTCACGTCATTCCATTGTGTGATATAGTTGAAATGATGATGATAGCTCTTGTACTTATTCATAACAAAAATTACATTAATTAATTAAGAAAATTGTTTATTAATTAATCTAAGTGAAACTACTAATAGTCTATTATATATATATAATACATATCACTATCTATCTATTTGATTTAATTAATTAACCACCAACTAATTGTATTATTCCGTCCTAATCTAACAACTAATCATTATTCTTCATATGAAATATAAACAGGTAAAGGATAAGAATGAATTAAATATAGAAGGTGAAATGTCTCTATTCAAATATCAAGTCAAATATAAAACCTTATAATATATAATAATAATCTAACATATGTGGTTGTAGTAACAAATCAGATCATTGTCCCAACGCCTGATTAGATGCTTTTCGTTTTAATTTGTTTGTCGATCTTAAACGAAAAAATAGATTTTTTTTTAAATTTTATGGTCTTAAATTTAAAAATATATAAATCTTATAAGTATGTCATGTCAAAACATAAAATTAAAAATTATTAGGGAAAAAAAGATGAAACAAATTGAAACGGAAAAACATCACATAAACAAGAGGAATTGAAAGAAGAAAAAAATACGACAAAATTGAGGATGTTTTAAAAATAAATTACTTTTCGGTTTCATTTTATTTGGAGATAATACCATTTGAAGAGTTAAATTATTTTTGTTAAATATATTAATTAGTTGTTAATCATGCATGTGTACTTGGTTATATCATTATTTAACAACATAAAATAAGGAATATGAGGGGAATAAAAATATATTATTTGCATGAACATTATAAGCAAAATGAGCTGTCATTTTTGTTTGTTCAAATTGAGGATATAAAAACATTTGAAAGTTCAAAAAGTTTGACAATTAAATCAAATTAAATGGTCAACATATATTATATAGGCAATTAGTTGCAATTTGTAGACTTTACTTAGACCATCATGTCGAATTGGTTGGTCGATGGGGTTCCTTATTAAAAACATATTAAAATATATAACTTCATTTTAGTATATTTTATTTAAGGAAAAATGCATAAGTAATTTTCTAAAATTTCAGTTACACATTTATACTTAGGGTTGTTCATGGTTATGGTTAACAATCAAATCAAATCGCAATTCGAATCAAATCGATTAAAAAAATCGATATCAGGTTTAGTTTGATTAGGTTTGGTTTTTAAATTTTGAAAATCGATAGTATTTGGTTTGGTTTTGATTTTACTAAAAAAATAAGTGTAAAAATAACCAAACTGAACCGATAAATTAGATATATAAATTTTATAATTATTTATATATCATTCATAAATAAATTTAAAATATTTTGTTAAATTTTAATGAATTTAAGGCTTTAACTTTATCATTTTTTCAAGCCTAACAGTTTAACCAAGGTATAACAATCTCAAATCCAAGTCCATCAAAATTCATTTTAGTCTTTACTTACTGTACTTCACATAAAATAGTCACGCTTTATCTTAAATTAATCACTTTGTTCGTGTAATGATAACTCTAATATTGCTTAATTGCTTGACTGAACCGACATTAGTTTTTCTGTAGATTGTTTGTGTACTTGGTATTTGTGTCTATCGAGATACGTATGTCCTCAAAAGAATTATTACTTTCAAACTGACTAAACCAGAAAAACAGAATCAAATCGAACCAAACCGACAATAATCAAAATCGATGGTTAGTTTTTTCGTTTGGTTTGGTTTGATTTTAGAAATTTTAAAAAATAACTAAATTAATTTGGTTTTGGTTTTAATCAATATCCGATCTAAATCGAACCACGAACACCCCTACTTATACTATACTAAGGTCCTATTATCTCTTGAACTTATTTTATAAATAACTTTCTATCCCTTTTTGGCCTACGTGACACTAGCTTGAAAAAAATATCAACACGCGCTGGGCCCACAAGATAATGCCACGTAGACCGAAATTTCGAACATATATGAAGAATACTTGTGCATTTTATCTTTATTTAACAAATGAAATATGCATATAATTAAAATATTTAATCAGAAGTTTAACTGTTTAATTAGAATATCACTTTAAAATATTAACTTAATTAGTAGCTTAGTTGATTAGGTACTCAAATTTTTATCTTGTTTGTGAGTCGAGTTAGATAAAAAAAGTCAATTTATGAATTTGATATAAATGGACTATTTGAGTAAGAGCTCATAATATATTGAATTTACACTCAAAACTTTTAACTCTGCTCCTCTAATTATGAGAATTTAGAATTAAAAATTTAAATATTTAAAAATAATTATAGAAGTGTTACAAAATGGTAACTTTTTTAATGTCAATATGATTAAAAGAATATATTTTATAATATTATATAAAGTACATATGATTTGAATCTCGAAAAATAAATAAAAAAATTTATAAATTGAAAAAAAGAATGTACGAAATATTATTTTTTTCTGTTTGGAGGTTGAGTTTACAAAACATTTAGGTGTATAATTGTTTACTTAAAATAATAATAATATGGCAATTCTAGAAACAACACTGACCCAAGCAATTATAAACACATTTTTAGGTAATCTATATCTATTATTATAGTAAAATCCTAATTATAGATGGGACATGAGAGCATATAAAGATAATAAAATTAATCAAAAACTAACAACCAATTAATCATACATTATCTCATCCTCTAATTAATCTGGTCAAATTTAAATCATTTCATGGTAGGCCACAAGAGCCAACTTTTTGTTGCATGATTATAACCTAATTAACTAATTATCATGGCAATTATACTAAAGAATAGGAAAAATTAGTTTTTTAATTAATGCCATATGTACGTATTAGCATGATATATATAGTGAAAAATAATTTCTCCTATTCGTTTTTCTTACGTGCAATTCAAGCTAATTCACATACATCGGCATTAATGATACGTTTTTACTTGAGTTAAATTTTTTTTTATCAAAATTAATTATTTTTTTAAAAAATCTACTGATAAAATTACGATATAATAAATATAGCTTATAAAAACAAAAAATAATAATGAATATCAATACAAATCCTGATGATAAAATTACAATGTAATAAATGTAGCTTATAAAAATAAAAAATAATAATAAATATCAATACTAAAATCTTTTTACCACCTGAAATTATATCTTAGTAATCATATGATTGGTAAAGAATCATATGCCTTATCATTTTAATCACTCTTTATAACTTTACAACTATTAATGATTAATTAACACTTTTGAAAAGTATACACTTTTTTTTAAAAAAAAAAGATTTTAATATGAAGGTGACTCGTTAATATTTAATTAATTGGGAGAACAACCAAAAGTGATTGGGTAAAAATAAAAAGAAAAAGTAAACTAACTTTAGCATTATAGTAAATTTTATGGTGCCTTAGAAAGTAGGAAAATAATTGCATTTACCATAAATTAGGAACTGTTTTTTACTATTGAAACATATATTACTTTTTCGTTCAGTATTTGATAATCTTAATTAAATTTTGATTAAATTTAAATTTATATTAAAAAGTTTTATATTTGGAGTAAAATACTCCGTTATAAAAATCACAACATATCTAAGTGGGACTCAAATTCAAAACTTCTAGTTAATTATAAAAGAATATTTACAACTCCTTCCCGACCATTTGAAGATTATCATAAAATTGAAAGATAAATCATGTCTAATGGTCCCTTTGAAGATTTTCTTCTTTATTTCGTCTGAGTATGATAGAATGTACACAAATCTTACCAATGTCTTACAGTAAAAACTGTTTCTGAAAGACCTAGGTTCAAATGCAAACAACTTCAAGTAAAAGAAGAAGAAAATAATAGAGGAAACATAACAATCAATAACAAAAGAAAAGCAATAATAACAACAAAGTAGAATGTCAACATACAATAAACAAATATATGGCAAGAACTACAAGGATATGACTAGTACTCCTACGATAAACACTAAACCTTCGCAAGGCAAGACAACACTCACGAGTTCCTACTAACCTTCTATCCAACCACACGACCTCCAAATCTTCCTTTCTAAAGTATTGTCATCGGTAATATAAAGTTGTGTCGCATCACTACAACAAAAATGACCATTAGCGGCATTTAATTCTTAATTGTCGCTAAATATGTATTTTTAGCGGCAATTGTCACTCTTTACATATATTCCTAAAGCCTTTAGCGACATTGGTTATAATGACACTTAACTAATGCCAGTAAAGATGTTAACACTCTTTATTAATGTCAATATTCAATGCCGCTAAAAATTGTTTTTTATTGTAGTGCATGCACATGCATCTCCTTATTTGAGCGTATATACACCTCCCATGCACATGTCAAATCATCTCCGTACCGCTTCTAGTTCGTCTTAAAACCACTTCACCTTCTCTGGGACAATCCTGCTACTGATCTTGTCACTCTTAGTATGTCCACACGTTCAACATCCTCATCATCTCCACAATATGCATCTTCTAAACATGTCATGAGGTTCCCACTTCATACCACAACCTCATTCAGTACACCAAATTCGTGATATTTCCCCCTTTTTTTTTTTGGATTGTAGAAGGATAAAAAAATCATGAAAAGACACCAAACGTGGGTGTGTTAGCCATGAGCCAAACAAAAGAAGATTAAAAATTTAATATGGGGTGTAAAGTGTAATTTATTAAAACTTTTGGCCTTGAAGTGTACTTCTTTAACCAGCTGGATCACTTCTGGATTGCTATGAGGTATATAATATCCTAATTACTCACGCGCTTTAGTGGTACGTGAAGGTGAAGCTCTTATAAATGTGGGGCTAAACAGTAACCGAATTTAAGAAGAGGAGCCAAACTGCAAAATTATTTGTCATTTTCTAAATTTTATGTTTTTTTTTTTAACGTTGGAAATTGGATAAGTCACATGGTTTATTAGTTTATAAACAGTAATTTTTTTAATAAAAAAAGTCATTCCATATTTGTTGCTTGCATTAAAATATGATTTAATAAATCTTTATCGCATAGATTTTATTTTTTTTTTAGAAAATATTTCAAAAGAAATACGTAAAGTTTGAATTTGAAATCTTTAATTAAAAGATTAATCATATTTTTATAATGAATTTATTATATCGGCTAAAAAAAAAGTATTTAAAATTTGATAGAGACATCTCTTCCCTCTAAATTTCTATCCACACCAATTTTCTCCTATTATTTCATACCCTTTTAGAATTAAATTAGCTTATCTCTAAAATAAGTATAGAAGAAACGTGAAAAACAATTCTTGAATAATAATTTCTATATTATCAAGTCAATATATTAAATGATGAAATTAAAAATTATTTTTTAAGAGTACACTTATAAAATTAGGTAAAATAAATATGTGAGACAAACTCTTGTGTCGCAAGACTCACATCTCAACCATTTAGATGCATGTATGCTTAAGATGCATTCAACAATCGACCATTCACAAGTTTAGTCATGTATGATTATGAAATCGGGAGCAATTGACCTTTTAGATTCAAATTTTATAATTGTATGCTTTTCAATATCGATTTCTGTTTGATATACGATACAATATAAACAAATTTATTTTATTTTAAACTTTGTTTCTAATCAAAATATGTTTCTTTACACAACTTGAGACAAAAAAAAAAAAGTAATTTCATTTTATATATCTAAATTCCAATGTACTAGACAACTACCCAATAATTTTTTTTAAAAAAATAACCAAAAAAATAAGAGAGACCTAATATCACATATTCTCCACTAAGATAAAAGAGAATTTTGATGTATATATGAAAAGAGATCTAATATTATCACAAATTCTCCACTAAAATAAAGTGAGTTTTGATGGACCTCTCAAAACTTTTTATGTCTTGACTTTTGTTAAATTTTCATAAATTATATTATTTATTATTGGGGTTTAATTTATATACATAATAATTTAATGAATTTTTCACTTATCAAATTATTCAAAGGTTAAAATATCCACAAGGAACACTATAAAATAGTAGTTACAAATTTGTCTATAAAAAAATATTATAATCTAATAGTTCACAAAACTTTATTTTGTTGATATGTAGTATTGAATTAACTCCTTAGGACCAGTATTTATGTAATTTTTTTGGCTTTTTATTTGATGTTTGATATTTATATTGAAGCTCGATTAACTCTGAATTCGCGTCGAGATGTTTTATATATTCGAATTCGAGATCTCTTACGATGAAAGAGTACTATTTATTACTGGATCATAACTTTATTATAAATGAATTTTTAAAAAAAAAACTTAAAAAACTAATAAACTTGGTCAAATTGTTATAAGAAAAAAAGAAGAAAATATCTCCAAAATATAAAAAGGAAATGTAACGGCTAAGATACAGAATAAAAAATATCCTGCTAAAATCTTATCCTTGTTGCACATACACCATGGAAGATGAATAAATTATATTACTAGTAAACAAAATAGATGAATATTTAATGCAAGTATTCCACATTCCCATAAAATATTAAATCAACAAGGCATAAACTTTAAATAGTAAAGGATTTTTTTTGAGAATTAGTATAAAAATTTATAGAAAAATAAGTTTTTTTGTGAATTTTTATATTAATTTATAACTTTTTTGTAGTATAATAATTTTAGATTGAGATAATCTTATCGCATCTTGATAACCAAATGATTTATCATGTTGTGATAAAATGGTAAAATATTTTTCTTTTTTTTATAAACAATGCGTAATCATATTAGTTAGTGTTTAACAATATATTTTGAATTGGGTTTCAAAATTTAATCTGTTACTTTTTAATTGATCATGAAATTTGACTTCAAACATTTTTAAAATTTTAAAAATCGATTTGTTCACTAACCAATTTTTTAATTAAAAAAAATCATCAAATTCTAAAAAAATACTTTTCAACTTCCAACCTCAAAAATTTAAATTTCAAGTTTCAACTTCAAAATTTATGATCCAAATGGAAACTTAATTACACCCTAACACTTTGTTTACCTAACACTTTGTTTAAGTGTTTGTTATGTATTGTTTTATAACTTGACATATTATATTTTACTACCTCTGTCTTTAATTATTTGTCTACTTTTCGTTTTATAGTTGTCCTTAATTAACTTGTCCATTTTGATAAATTACGAATGGACAATTTCCACAATTAAATGACTAATTACTTTAAAGAATGTAGAATTTTTCATCAACTTTATAATTAATAGGAGTAAAATGAGAAACTCACTACGTTATTAATTATTTTCTTAAAAACTGTTCCAATTCAAAAATGGACAAGTAAAAAGGGACAAATGAGTATTATTTTAATGAATATAACATTTACGTTATATCGTTCTTCATCGTTATATAATATCACATATTCATAGTTTAAATGATAAATCTGCAAAAAGAAAATAATAGGGTATGAAATAAAGCTACTGAAAACAAAACAAATAATAAAATATAGACTAAAAAGTAAGTAGGAAACAAAAGAGAAGAAAATACTAAGTATCAATGGAATTAATTACGCTAAATCAATCGTTACACAATATGAGTCCTTTCTTCAATATCTAATCATAGTTTTAGCCGACACGATACAAAGAATTTATAGGATAAATAATAAAATGTAAAGATTAAAAAGTAAGTAAGAAAAATGAAAAAAAAAACACTAAGGTAACGACGTTGATTACATCAAATAATCGAATCTTTTTATCATTATCTAATCATAGTTTTAACCGACACGACATAATATAATTTAAAGTAACAACAAAATTAATATAATACTTAAGCTATATAACACAATATGACGAATAACAACCATCGAAATAAAACGTAATACGAATATCGAACACCGATACAAAAATAAAAAAATAAAATAATTTAGAATAGAATAGTAGTAGTAACAAATACAGAGCATTTCAAGCTGTTGAAGCAATCACTGCTCACTCCCTCCTTCTTCCACACACAGAGAAAGAGAGAGAGAGAGAGAACCAACCACCAATGAAACCCGAGCTAAATGCCCATAGATCCGTTTACATTGCTTGTATTTGACCCGACCCATTAACCCAAATACCCTCATTCACTCTTCTTCTTCCTCACTACTCTCCATTTCTCACTTTTGTTTAGAAACAGAGTAAAAGAATCAGTTTTTCTCTTTTTTGTTGCTGTAGTTTATTGTCCTCTTAGTACTTTCCTTCGTACCCACTTCTTCTAAATTCTACTTTTTGTTTCACTTCTTGAAGTAAAAGGCAAAAAAGTAGCAAAAAGCAACAAAAACTAAGTGTAAAGTTGTAGTCTTTGTAGTTGGTACTCTAGTGGGTGTGGTGAGAATTGAGGTTCTTGGTGTTTGGGAACTTCAGATCTGATGGGAAGAACAAGTGTTGCTGATGATTTCATGGTCATTTCTTTTACTGACGTTGACTTCAAGGAGTGAAGAGAAAAGTGTAAACTAGTCTTTTTTTGAAGCTTTGAGGGACAAATTCTTTAAAAGGGTACTAATATAATCATTCAACAATAGTAAAAATGATGGCTTTTGGAAGTCCTAGTAGTAATGCTCATAGTACAAGCTCTACTTGCCACTCTTTACTTAGAGAACTGCAGGTCTCTTTTCTTTCTCCTCTTACTCTCTGTTTTACTACTTTTTACTGTACATGGTTTCTTGAAATCCATTTGATTAAATGTTCTGTCTGTGGGGAATTTAGTTACTTGTATATAGTTCTTGAATTTTTGTTTTTTTCTTGGTGCTTATGAAAAAGGGTGTTTTGTTTTTCTTGGTTTTGTTCTCTTCATTTTTTTGTTTTTTAGGAAAAAGATGGAGACTTTTACTTGATTTGAGGTGGGGTTTTGGTTAGTATGGTGAAATGCTTCTTTAAGCATAGAGACTATTTATTGTGCAGTTTATTTATGGCTTGGTAGTTATAACTTATAATGTCTGTTCAATTAAGTTGAAGTAGTTGTTTCTGCTGTTGGGTTTTTAAGTTAGTTGAAGTCTAATTAATGGTTTATGTAAAACAACTGTTTGTTTTTGGATTATGAAATCCAAGTTTGCTTATATGGTTTATTCTGGGATTTCCTTTGTTTTTGTCTTTCTCATGGCTTCAACAAATGCTTGATTCAAGTTTGATTTTGTAGTTGGAATTTTACAAACATTAGTGAAAAAGATAACATTTTGTGTCCAAGATTTCCTGTAGTTCCTGTATAGAATTTCTGGGTGAATATGATGGGAGTTCCTATAGGGATTTCTGGCTTCTGGGTGATTAAGTTGGCACCTGGGAGGGAATAATAGTAGTTAGTTTTTGCTGTTTCTCATGTATGTGAGAGACTGCAGTATTGGTCCCTGATTTTTGTAATGTGTATTGAGTCTGGTTGGTGGTGATGTCCAGCAAATATGGACTGATATTGGAGAGAGTGAAGTTGATAAAGACCGTATGCTGTTGGAGCTGGAAAGAGAGTGTATGGAAGTCTATCGAAGAAAAGTTGAAGAAGCTGCCAATGCAAAATCACGTCTTCATCAGTCTGTTGCAGCTAAAGAAGCTGAGCTTGCAACCTTAATGGCTGCTCTTGGTGAACACAACATTAATTCACCGGTAAGGAACACTTCCCTACATGTGGAAACTTTTATCATAGTTAATGATTTATCTTTGAAAGTCCTCTACTCCCCCTTGTTTGAATTTTTCCTTTCATATGGTTACTAGTACTGCATCCCCTTTTTGGTGAAATGGCACTTCTTTGATCACATAGACCAAAAAACTATTAACTGATTGCTTTCCTGGAGCCTTAGCAATGCCTCAACTCGCGCAAAGTGGGTATTTTGATGTTATTGTTACTTTTCCCCCAAGGCTTACAGCTTAGAGGTTCTTCTAGTCTGTACTGTTGTATCATATCTTAAGCGACTAGCGTGATTCCTGTTATCTTTCAAATAACAGGAATCTCACAAATGGAAGACAGAACTGTCAAGTTCTCTTGGAATAGAAATATATGGATGATCCATCTCATGAATTCTATATTTCATGTGCTCATGATTTATTAGTGTAGCAAGGTGAACTTTATAGATAGTTAGTATTTATAGAATTGAAAGTTTCATATTGTGCTAAAGATATGGAAAAGGAGTATAGTGATCTAGTTGTTTCATTTTTCTTGGATTTGGGGGATCGTGTGGAGTGGCTAATTTAAGAGGTACTCTTGTTGTTTGGACGAATGATTGCTCATATTGACTAACCCTGTAAAGTCTCCAATTGCAACATTGAGTATCTTCAACATCTAATCTTTTTAGTTGTTTCTGCCTAGAAGATTTACCCTGCGATGTTTGCTCATCTGCTCATCAAATTAAGTTTTGAGCACAGTTTACTGCTTTGTTTCGTATTTGGAAAGAAAGCATATGCACTAATCATCTCTTGAATTTTTGATGTAATATGAAGTATGTCTATGATGTATATGTAATTGTGAGTTCATAGACTCCCTGAAGATTCAAGGGAATCAGTATTGTTTTTGCAACACGTATATTGAGCACTTGGTGCAACTAATTAAGTATAAATAAAGGAGCAATAATTTTGGCCTATTACAGAAAAAGAGAAGGGGTTAGTTTTGGTTTGATTTCAAAGTGAAGACGAGGCTTTTTTTCTTCGTTTTCTAAAACCAGAACTGTTCTGGAACCAAACAACTTCAGTTTTGGTTTTTGAAAAACTTTCTGGAATCTTTTTGAACAACCGATCCATATTTTCGCTTGTTAATTTTGCTTTTCTGGTTACAACAGATACAGTCAGAGAAGATGTCAGCTTCATTGAAGGAGCAGCTTGGGTTAATCATGCCTCTTGTTGATGATTTAAAAGCAAAGAAAGATGAGAGAGTTAAGCAGTTCGCAGATATAAAGACGCAAATTGAGAAAATAACTAGTGAGATTTCAGGGTCTTGTAATATTGTCAATTCTCTTAGCACCTTAAACTTGGAAGAACATGACTTGTCGACAAGAAAGCTCTCTGAATGCCAATCCCATCTACGTGCTCTTCAAAAGGAGAAGGTATGTGTGGACAAAGTTGTATTTCAATTGTATCTTGTTTCTTAGTTACTTTTCTCCTCTTTTCAATTTTTATGCTTTTCCTAATTTGTCAGTCCCCAAAGAATGACAGTTTTCTCTATTTAATGATAATTTAACTTTGAACTTCTCATTTTCCCTTAATGAGATGATTTATTTATGGCCACCCAAATATTTATGACTTGTTTTAGACCACGAGTTCCAAAGGTCCTCCTTTCATTCTTTAAACTGGTGTCCCAGTTCAAAACCATCACATAAATTGAGATGGAGGGGGTAATATTTTTAAACAATGCAATAACGATTTTGTTTACTGCTGAAGCATCTTTGAAACATTGTGTGAGAGACAGGTTTCTTTAAGTTACCTTCTTTGCTAGTGTTCACTGGTTTCCCTGGTGGTTATGTATAGACGTTTGTGTATCATTATTCTTGTGATATATACAATTCTGTAAGTTGCCTTGTCAACTTGGTCCATGGATGTAGCTTAGTTCCCATTTCTCTTCTATCGCATTAGTCCACTTCTATAGGATCCAGTTCATCTTACAGCACTCTTAAAAGCTATACAGTATATAACTGAAAATCCTTTTTTGCGTTTATGTGGTTCAGCATGGCATTCTTAATCATCATGAATGGTGCATTTTTGGTTTATCATAAGACGCCTGTCTTTTCTTTTAGAAAATTGAATAATGATGATTGCTTCTGCATGCAGTCTGTGCGTGTCCAAAGAGTTCTGGACAGTGTGAATGAGGTTCATACATTGTGCGGTGTACTTGGGCTGGATTTTGGTGAAACTGTAAGCAATGTGCATCCCAGCTTGCACGAGACAAGCATGGGACAGTACACAAACATCAGTGACAGTACATTGGAAGGTCTAGACCAGGCTATCCTTAAACTGAAAACAGAAAGAAAAGTTCGATATCAGAAGGTATTATTTTCCTAGATATGGATGGTACTGTCTTTTCTTTATTTGCTATCTAATCTCATCAATAATGCAGCTAAAGGACGTGGCGGGATCTCTGTTTGAGCTTTGGAAGTTGATGGATACAACGAGAGAAGAAAGGCGTAAGTTATCAAGGATCATTTCCTTTCTTGACATTTCTGAATCAAAGGTTGTTGAACCAGGTGCACTTACATTGGAGGTTATTCAACAGGTGTGCAAACACTTTTTACCTCTTAATTTTTCCCTATTTCTTGGTCTATACTTTTTTCCCCTTTATTTCATTTCCGCAGACAGTTTTGTGGGCTTATTTTTCCAAATTGTGATCATTAATAGTTCCTATATATATATATTTGCAGAAAGATTTGATGTTATTTTTGACATTGCTAGGTATCAGCAGAAGTTGGGAGGCTTACCAAGTTGAAAGCAAGCAGAATGAAAGAGTTGGTGATGAAAAGGAGGGCAGAACTGGAGGATTTGTGCTGTAGAACACATATACAACCTGATTCAAGTACTGCTGCTGATAAATCCAGTGCAATGATTGACTCTGGTAAGACGTCTGACTTGGATTCGTTAAATGCTTTGTTCATCTGAAATTCAATGCAGAGAAATGAGCTCAATCTCCATTTGAAGGTCTTGTGGACCCTTGTGAACTCCTGGCAAATATTGAAGCACAAATAAACAAAGTAAAGGATGAAGCTTTAAGCCGAAAAGAAATTATGGATAAGATAGAACGGTGGCTTTCATCATGTGATGAGGAAAACTGGCTTGAAGATTATAACCTGGTAAGTAAAAACTACTTACATTTGATTTCCTGTAGCTAATCTCTGTTTCGTACTAACTAATGCTTCTAGTAACTTTAGTTTCTATTGTTGACAAAAACTTTACATCAGCTATAGTTTGATTAGTTTTATATGTCAGGATCATACACGTTACAGCGGTGGAAGAGGTGCTCATATAAATCTAAAGCGAGCAGAACGAGCAAGAATTACAGTGACCAAGATTCCAGGTATTCTACTCTAGCTTTTTCAGTGGTGTCATTTAAGCTTGAATCATTGACACAAAGTGTACTCAAAGGATTTTATGCTCAGGTATGGTTGACAGTTTGATTAGCCGGACACTAGCTTGGGAAAATGAGAATCAGAAGTTGTTTCTGTACGATGGGGTGAGTTCTTTTGCAGATAAGAAACTTCCAGATTTTTTCCTTGTTTCTGCTGTTGGTCAAGTGGATTTGGCTGTACTTGTAGGTGCGATTGGTGTCAATATTGGAGGATTACAAAGTGAGTCGACATCAGAAAGAAGAGGATAAGAAACGTGCGCGGGTACTGTCATTGCCCTTATTTACTAATAAATGCTGAATTGTTATATGAGACATGTATCTAACGGAATGCACGATATCTAAATATTAACTGGAATTCTTATGTTGTTTAATAACAAAATACTACTTTTTGATCTGTCCTTGTACTAAATAGGCGCTTTAATTGAATCTAATAGATGAGAGAATGATATTAAATATGGAGCATCTTAGCCCATATGATTTACAAGTAATTTTTTGAAAATATATGTTTATCTTTTCTTTTACACAGGATCAGAAGAAACTCCAAGATATGCTGCTGGCAGAGAAGGAATCTATATATGGTTCTAGACCTAGTCCAAGAAGAAGCAGCAGCTTTAGGAAGACGAATGGATTCCATACAAATGGAAACGGGTCAGTCACCCCCTCACCACGCCGAAACTCAGTTGGTTGTGCAACTCCAGAGCTTCAAACACCCCGTTCTTACTCTGGGCGGCAGAATACCTATTTCAAGGAGATGAGAAGACTATCTACTGTCCCTCTCAACTTTGTGGCTATGGCAAAGGAAGATACCATGTCATTTTCTTCAATTGGTGGTTCTGAGCCCGAATCTCCACCTCAAGGCTGAATTCACAGTTGGTAAGCTGCTGCATTTCTTTTTACTCCGGAAATTTTATCATGTAAAATTCTGCTATCACACTTTGGGAGGACTTCAAGATCATCTTTTGAGATGTTTGTAGATAAAAAGCACTTGTGTAGGTTCTTTTGCTCTCTCTAATTTCCCCTCAATTACCATCACGAATCCCTTCTTGTAGACAACCTGGTTTTAAGTGTAGAAGAGCGTAGAAACGGCTCCATTATCTACTTAGTTTTGAACTGTATGCCATTGGCCCTCAGGATGTTGTTTTTCGTTCCCCTACATACAAGCTCAAGATGCTTTACGTTTCGTGTTACACTTGAATGTCTTATTTCAACCTATACATCAGTTGCATCTCACCATGTTTATGTCTTTGCAGGGAGATGATGATCACATAATCCAAGGCCACATATAACCTCATAATTTGTGAATAGTGAAGGGGAGTGTACACTACTGTAATGCTGTTAGGCTGTTCTAGGCACTTGGTGACTTTTTTGTTAGTGACTTTTGCTGGTTACTATAGATATTGTTTGTGGATATAATAGTGACTTTAAAGTTCTGTTTAAATAGATGTTTACTGATCAAATATGTGTACCTTGAGCTTCTTTTTTTGTTGTTGGTGATTTGCATGTACATATAGTGGAATGTTATTGCTATGAATTTATTAGGAATTCATAGAACCTCTTATATTTCTAGCTCCCAATAAAGTTTGTAACATTCAAATGCTCAACTATCATTTCTACTCATATTTGTTTGGGTGTTGGGATCATTGTTTTCCCATTCTAAAAAGGAACCATCTCGATTATCATATTATTTTGATATTTATGAATGTTTTATGTAGTTTTATAACAATAATAACATATCTAGTGTGATTTCACGAGAAAAGTTTATAAAGATTGCGTTTGCGACATCCAAAATTTCAATTTGTATAGAAATAAGTTAGACTGTTTCTGATAGACACTCGATAATAAAAAAATTCCAAATCAAACTGTACAAGTAACCAAATAGTGCAATTTGTGTAATTTTGGCTTATAAATGGGATAAAATAAGATCTCAAGGTCCGGGTGTACCCAACCATGGTGACCCGGCGTCGGATATTCAATAAATACCTGATCGCCGGCGTCATTGCCGGCGGCGGAGTTACTTTCCAAACCCTAACTCCTAACTCATTCCTTTCTTCCACTGATTCCTCTTTCATCAACGGGGTTGTTCGGTCCTCCCGAGCTCTCTTCAACATAACTTCCACTGTCATCGACTACAAGTTCTCACTGTACGGACTCAATCCTCACTCCGACGACTATCGCCTTACTCTCTCCGAACTGCATCTACGATCAGCGAAAAGAATTCTAACGATGTGTGAAGCAAATAAAGGTATTTACATCAAGGCAGGTCAGTTTGTTGCTGCCATTAGGCAAGTACCAAAAGAATACTCAACAACACTTTCTTCATTACAGGATCATGCTATTCCTTTTCAGTTTGAATCGATTAAACAAGTGTTAGTTAGTAATTTAGGTTTAAATTGTTTATCGGAGGTTTTTTTCTCCTTTGATGAGGTTCCGGTTGCTGCTGCATCTATTGCTCAAGTACACCATGCTGTTTTAGTAAAAGACCGTCAGGAAGTGGCGGTGAAGGTGCAGTATCCTGGACTGGAGTATCAAATGAAATTTGACCTTGTAACTATGTCTTTGTTATCGAAATTGGTTGGATGGATCTTCCCTGGATATAGGTTTCAATGGCTTGTAACTGAATTTGAAAAATCTATTGCATCTGAGCTTGATTTTACTGCAGAGGCTAAAAATTTGGAGAGGATTAGGGAAAATTTTAAGGATAATTCTATGGTTAGGGTTCCGAATGTGTTTTGGGATTTTACGACAAGGCAGGTTATGACGATGGAGTTCTGCAGAGGTCGTAAAGTCGATGACTTGGAGTTTCTGAAGGAAAGAGGAATTAGTGAAGTCAAGGTTGCGAAAACTTTGGCAGAAGTATTTGCAGAAATGATTTTTGTTCATGGTTTTCTTCATGGGGATTTACATCCTGGTAATATATTGGTTTCTCCTGAAGGGAAGAATGGATTTTCGTTAGTGTTGTTGGATTTCGGGATTTGTAAACAGTTGAATGAGGATTTCAGATTGAAGTATTGCGAGCTTTGGGAGGCTTTGGTAGTTAAGGACCCAGCCAAAATCCAGGAGATAGGAGAATATTTTGGTGTTGGGAAGTACTCGAGATACTTCCCTGTCATATTCACAGGAAGAACAATTGAGAGTAAGTCCGCATTGGGCGAAGGAATGTCTGTTGAAGAAAAGAAGAACCTGAAGCAGGAACTGAAGTCACTTAAAATGGAGGATATATCTTCCTTCATGGAATCTCTGCCTACCGATTTTCTAACAGTATTGCGGACTGATGGGCTCCTAAGATCTCTGACGAGCAAGTTGGGTGCTCCCTTGAGAGTCAGGTTACTAGCATATGCTGAGTATGCACTTTATGGACTTTCATTGAAGGCCGACTCTAAATTTGATTCTGTCATAGAAGTCGTGCTCTTTAGATTCAAGATTGGCCTCCGATACATCCAACTAAGACTCCTGTTTGGGATATTGGGGCTTGTTTCATGGCTAGAAAACATCAAACACACGTCAACTAGGAGGTTTAAAGATTTTCTTGCCTCAGCTGGTTTTGTGGTAAGGAACTTGTACTGTCCTTTATTGACCGCATAATTAAGTCTGGCCAGTTGTAATAGTGAAGAAATTGTCTCATTTACATTCACTCACCTCATAAGAAGCTTTCCTAAACAAATGTCTCTAGGTGTTATACTATAACTCTAGAGAGGAAAGTCTGTTTCTACTTTCTACTAACTCCATCCGATCATCTTTGAAGTGTTGTGTCATGCCTCATGTTTAGTCTAAAACTAGACGAAAACCTGTAAAGTCAATTGCAATTTTATAGTAATTTTCTCCTCCAAAAACTATTGGATCTTTTCTCTCAATGGCAATCATATTCTATTATCTGCCAGCACAAGTTGGGATTGCTCTACATAAAAAAAAATGATTTTTCTTCGAGCATTTGTTAATGTTGTATCTTCTTGTTAGCGCAACTATATAGACATGATATTTACCAATTACAAGTACTTTTCAACAATATTTTGCCAATCTTTCACATTAGGAACTTGTGACCTTTTGTGTTATCTGCATTCAGTAGAACACAACTAGATTTCCGACTCTCACCACCATATGCTGTTTGTAGAATTTAAATTTGCTGTGCTCGATAATATATATTGGTCATTAAGCTCAAAATGGGGGTTGGTTTGATGAATTATACCAAGGGAAAATAGGTAGAGAAGTGCTTATAAAACACCATTTGATAGCTTATTATCGGAGTTATGAGGTTGTTGCTTTAACATATACTGCTAGAGGCTGCTGTAATGTAAACAGTTTTCATGAAAACTGATGATAAATAAGGCCATGGAAAAGCAAAGTGTGCTTTGTCACAATCAGTAATGGCAGAAAGAGCAAGAACTACAGTGACTAAGTTCCAGGTATTCTTCTCTAGCTTCTTCAATGATGTCATTTAATCCTGGATCATCGGCAGAAATGAAAGTCAATGGCTTTTAACGCTCAGTTATCTGTTTGATTAACAAGGCTCTAGCTTGGGAAGATGAGAAACAGAAGTTTTTCTGTACGATGGAGGTGCGTTCGTTTGCAGCTGTGCTGCCATAGGAATGGGATGAATCACAGTTACCATCTTCTGGCTCACAACGAGTGATGAAAAACGACCCATGAAAACCAAGAAAGTGTGGACGCGATCATCCCAACTGTGTTTGTCCTTGTAAAACATGTCCAGGTGACTATTAAAACTCATTGAAGGTTGATGTACCTCCTATTTTCATCTTATCATAATTGGAAGAGAGGACTGTGCTTCTTAACGATTCGTCTAGTCCTGTACATCCATAGCTATTTCCATGTAATTATGATGGTCTCTTCTTTCGCAACATGTATATTAGTTCTAATGACAATGATACAATTGAAGACATCTAATTTTGATTTCTTAGAGAAGGATACTTTGTACTTTGTGACTGAGATTTAGTCAAGTCATATGCACATATAGCAATGAACTTTTATCACACCTGATGCAGTTCTTTAAACTGAGAAATAACATGACCTTGAGCTGGAAATGGAATCATAACCATAATTACTTCATGGTTTGGTAAATCATGGACGACGACAAACCGACGACAAACCGGAGTTTTGTACTTCTGTTGGATCCTCTTCAGGTTGAGTTTCTGTCATGGTAGAAGCAAGGCAACAAATTTTAAGTCAATGAGAATTGTTTAAAGAGAGAAGCATTGAAAACACACTTAAAACTCAGCGTGAATCATTAGTTTTATTGCCGAGCTATTGACAGCCTTAAAAGCACACCCCTTTACTTGACTAACTGAACTTAACTACACCCCTGATCTTGCGACAGGAGTGAAATACATCATTAAATCCTCACCAAGTCAACACTTCTCTTGATTTTTTTTATTAAGAACCCCTTGCTCCTACAAGAGTTTGAGACCACTTGCTATGTCATGTGGTAGAACAAAGTGTATCTTAGTTTAGTTTGTCAAGTAAAAGGTGTTTTTAAAACTGTCAATAGTTCGAGGACCAACCTAATAATTTCCACCAAGTTCGAAAATATCATAGCTATGTAGCTTTCACCTTATTACAAGACAAAAGGACATGTCATATGACAAAAAATTTGGATGTGAGGAGAGAAAAGTATGTGGCGCAGATTGCAGAAGTACTATTTTGACCACTCATCATAGTTTTGGAAGCTAGTAATAATTGATCTTCTAGAATTTTTTTTTTCATTTTTGGTTGCTCTTTTCAAGTGTTTTGTTTACTTTATATTTTTGTCTGTATTGTAAAATGATCTTGTAATGCTCCAGGACTACATAATATCAGAAAACACTCAGTCTGTCTAAAGGAGTACATTTTTTTTTGGCACAATTTATTTCGATTCGATGTTTGATATTCATTTTGGGATTCGATGTTTGATATTCATTTTGGAGTTAATAAAAGTCTCACTTTGAAAGGTACAACACTTCATGCCAAAGGTGATCTCAGATTAATGTTCGAACCTCATGTCTCTGGTTAAGGATAGTAATTGAGTCGAAAGAGTTTTGGGAATATTTAAAGACATAACAAGTTTTTACTATTTGTTGGGAAAATCAGCTGTGATGAACTTTTCAATTCTTTCACAGATTTCTCAGATGTTCACTCAACTACTAAAGTACTAATAGTTATTATCATCGCGTAAGTAACAGAATCACACTGAAAATGGCTACAGCAACACATTATACAAATAGAAGAACTATCTCTCTTGCCACGATGTAAAATAGTAAACGCGATCGAAATGATAACATAAACAAGTAACCAGCAATGTTCTTTGTTTTTCTGAATCAATAATATTCATTAGTTGTTGAGAGCTAGAAGATGAAGTCTATCTTGTGATATGCGCGATGAAAGAATCCAACTCCATTCGAGAAGCTCCCCCTTTCTCTGTGGACTGTCTTACAGCTTCTCCCAATTCTTCTGCTCTTCTTCTAATCACATTGCCTTCTTCTGATGCCATCAACTTCCTCACGACGTCCTCAATAGTGGATGCATTCACCAGCTCCTCGCGTTTCTCCCACTCCCTCACAATCAGGCCTATTTTCAACACGTCCGTCACCAAGAAACCAGTCATAGGTTGATCAGAGTGCATAGGCCAAGCAGCTATAGGCACCCCCATAGTAATACTCTCTATACAAGAATTCCATCCACAATGACTCATGAACCCGCCTGTAGACGAATGAGCCAAGATTTCTGGTTGTGGTGCCCATTCTCTTACCACTAACCCGACCCCTTCTACTCTTTCCTCAAACCCTTCAGGCAACTCAACTCTCCTAGCTTCCTCAGTAAAGATATCTCCTCTATCCGCGTCTCTCAACACCCATATAAACCTCTGTTTGCTCTGCTCTAATCCCATCGCGAGCTCCTTGATTTCCCTATCAGAAAATGAAGTTGTTGTTCCAAAAGACACATAAAGTACTGATCTTGGAGGCTGTTTGTTAAGCCAATCCAAACATATATCCTCCCTATTCGAGACACGATCTATTTTAGTAGGCAAAAGTGGTCCAATTGCCCAATTTTTCTTGTTCTGATCACTTGCTACTTGTGCTAACAGATCAAGAAACTTACCTTCAATCACTTTGCTTGTATTATGTATATCACCTGATCTAATATCTAAATATGGACTCTGAGAAGCTCCGCGATCTCTGATTTTATCCGTCATAATTCCATCAAGGGAAGGTAACTTTTTAACCAATTCCTCTTCAAGTGGAACAGACATTCCAACAGACAAACATATAATACAGTAGAAAGTGAACACAGAAATGCAATTAAATATATAGGATTCCGCGTTGTGCAAGGATGAAACGTCCTGAACGTTATAGGACATTAAAGAATCATGAACAACAACTACTCGTCTTGATATTGAGGAAATATCGCGTAAGAAGGAAGCAATAGGCTCGCGAAGAAGCATACAAGCATCCCATGATGGCTCAAGATGTGATGGAAATTTGCTCAATGCATTAGGATCAGGTGCAGGAGAGGTAAAATCAGGTGTTGGGATATCATGGAAATGAATTTTGGCTATGTCTGAAGGATTTAACGCGTTGGCTCGAACACGAGCTTGAAGATTATGTGTAGCTGAGCCAACATAATAGACTGGAAGATCATCATATGATGAGGTGATTAAACAAGCAAGTTGAAGAAGTTGATTAAGATGGCCTTGTCCTGGAAATGGAACCATGACTATAGCTACTACATCTTGTTTTAAATCGAAATTTCGTACTTCTATCTGATCCTCCATGTCTCCTGATTGAGCTTGTGTTACAAATGATTTATAAAAATCGAAATTTCGTACTTCTGTCTAAGAGATTTGAACTTGTAAAATTTTTGAAGTAATGATTAATAATATTATATTTATGAAATATGAAATAAAAAACATTGACTTACACAATTTGTGTTGTGAAAGCAACAAGGACAGGCTAACTAATCCAGCCACTCATCCCTCAATTATTGGTGGATTTAAATCTTATTATCAATCTTAATTTTCTTTGAAAAAAGATAATGTTTTGTGTCATGCTGTTATAAAGTCAAGTCATTTTATCCAAGTTATTATATACAAAAATATATAGTCAAACTTTTCTATAATATTATATTTTTTTATGAGATCGATTTTTCATGTTATATTACAGTACACGTTATATAAAATTATATCACTATAAGAGCCTGTTTGGCTCAGCTTAAAAGCTGGTCAAACTGACTTAAAAGCTGATTTTTGACTTATTTAGCTATTTGACAATACTCAAAATAACTTATTTTAAGTTAAAAAAAACTTATTTTAAGCCAAAAGTTAAAAGCTGGGGTAGGGGTGCTTTTTTTTCCCAGCTTATAAGCTATTTTAAGTTGACCACATTTTTACCTTTTTACCCTTAATATTTTTATACAATCTCCAAATTACCCACATAACCCTAACATCTCTTTCTTCTATTTTTCCCTTTTCACGTGTGGATGATAGACATTACTATTACTAATTATTGAAAATAAAATAAATCTTAAATCTTTCAAGTGATCTATTCAAATTATATATTAATAAAATGTAAAATAGGTTGCACATATAACTTTAAAAATATTTATATTCCTTTTATAAATAATTTGTGATAATAAAGAAATATGTGAATGATAGACAATTATTATTACCTATGGATGAAACTAAAATTAAATCTTAAATTGTTCTTTAATCTATTCAAATTATATATCTTTAAAATCTATAATAAGTTTATATTCCTCTTATAAATAATTTGTGATGAGAAAGAAATATGTGAATGATAGCAAAATATAATTAATTATGACTGTAAAATATAAATTAATTAACTTTTATTATGTTAACAGCTTTTAAGGGTATTTCAGACATTTTGATTTAAAAAGCTGTTTATCAGCACTTATTTGTCAAACACATCAACAAATTTTTTTTAACTTCAGCACATAAATGCATAACTGCTTATTTTAAAAATAAATTTTAGCACTTTCAAAAGTACTTTTTTAAAGCTGCTTTTATTAAACTCATCCAAACATGCCCTAAGTCTATAACAATCTTATTCATACATTGATTGATTTGGTCTTTTACTACAATGATGTTATTCTGGTTGAATTTTATATTGAAAGCACTTAACTCTCACTTTGATTTCATAAAGCCAAAGATGGAAATAAAATATCTAAAATATTTTGTATATAAAAAAATATATAGTACAGTACTAGTTATGAAAATAGATTAATAATATATTTCATATCAGGTAATCTTAATGATTGTATCAATAACAAACAACAAGAAATTCAGTGTAATTCTTCGATTGACCCTTGACGATAATCTCCTCCTTTATTCGGACTTGAAACTGACAATGTGAACGAACTCATACAGGTACATGGAGTTAGGTTCCATGTTAAAGATGTCAAATTCCATTAATATAATTTTGAGAAAAATACTAAAGTATCCATCTCAATTGGCTACTACATGAATCATTTCTAATGTAGTTAAACAGGAATTAATGATCCTGATGACTCTTCGTTTACATTGTCATTATTTAAGTTTTCATCTGTTATTTATTGAAAAAGAAAAAAAAATATTATGAGATAAAGTGGAGGTTACAACTACATGAATCATCTCTAATGTTGTCATGTTTGTTTAAGAATTTATATATAAAAAAATATTTTACACAAAATATACAGGAAAATTGAGGTGGGAAAAACTTGATTTAATTTTTTTTTGGATCAATTGCTGAAAAAATTTGCCTTTAAAAATAAACTCTAAAATTTAAATAATCATTCAAGTACATTTATATTTTTAAAATCCAATATTTCAAAATTACTTTATTTCTTAATGCAATACAAATAAAAAATGTGACATATAATATGGGACGAAGGAAATATCAACTAACGCGATAGACATTAGCAAAACACTTACATTTAAATAATATCTATTTATCTATACCATATTAAAAGCGCTTAGAAATGTCATTTGAATATGCCCTTTATTCAAAAGATCCTACAATATACAAAAATATTTAATATTTTCAAAAATTAATAATATTGATGTGAAATAACACTAAACTATTCATACAAAAAAGAATTTAGGTAATATTACTTGTAATTGCTATCATATTTGTTTAATCAATGAGGTACAAAAATGTTATTATACACCAATTTTGATTGTATGGTAAAAGATGGTATAGAAAATTTAATATTCTCATTTTATAATTACACTAACTTTTCAAGTTTTTGATATATAGTGAGTATATGTAGCTCACTGAGGATATGATATTAGATAAAAGGGTACAGAAATTGCGGATTGGGGTAAAAAACAGGTGGTTGACATTTTTGCGCTTTTCGATATGAGATTAGGCTTGGTGGTAGTCCAATGCATCATCTGCTAGCTCAAGATTGTTAATGAAAATCGAAAGATTCAACTAAAGAAAAGAAAGCGGAAATGGAGAAAAAAGATTTTTGAAGACTTCTAGAATTGCTTGGAAATGTCTTTGTTTTTTGATTTTTTTACAAATGACTATTCTAACATCTTCTACAAATATCTAATACTCTAAACAATTTAGATTTTTCTCAAGTACAAATATCAAAGATGTTACTATACAAAATTCTAAAAAGTTCTACGAAATATATAAAATATTTTTTGTACCTCCAAAAAATTAACTTTAATTTTCACAGCATGTATATATGTCGTAGTATTAACGTTATTCATGTAGTGTCTTACTCTTCGATATATGTTACCATATGTCGTTGTAACAATTTTAAAAAATAATTCTTGATTATTGACTTTCATATTAATTGTCTGGTTTTCTCTTTAGCAGTATTTTCTTGTTCATAACTATTTTAATTTGATATAATACTAATCGCTATGAACATGCGTTGTATGTTACCATATCAATTTTAATACTATATATAATAAAAATAAAAATAAAACAAAAGGAAAAGGCATAGATTATTCCTTAAACTTGAACAGAAAAGTCAGTTGCACACTTAAACTATTATAACGTCTATTACACATCTCTACTACTTAAAAGTGAATTTATTTACTGGCTTAAGTCATCTGCGGCACATTAAAGATTGAAGTGTATAATAGGAAACAAAGTTTTTTCAGGTGATTAAGTGAATTATACAGACTACTTTAAGGGGCTATAGGTAACTTAGCCTTTATTTACTCCTTAAATTATTTACTCCTTAAAACTGACGTTAAAAAATACATAAAAACTCGCGCGTCAGAAAAAAAATTAAAGTTAAAAAAAATTGAAGGGAAAAGGCATAGATTCCCCCTTGAACTTGTGTCGAAAAGTCAGTTACACATTTAAACTATTCAGACGAACTATTACACACCTGAACTTGTTTAAAGTGGTATTTATGCCCCCTTTGAAGATGACATGACAGAGAAAGTGTTTCACCTTCCTTTAGGTGCGTGAGAAGAAGAAAAAAAATGTCAAAATAACAAATTTAAACATGTGGCACTATTTTATTGGTCATTATATAATAAAAGTATTATAATTTCTAATATATTAATTATGTCAATAATAGATTTTTTGTTTTTTTAATTTGTGCCCCCAATTTAGTTTTAAAAATGTTTTCACATATTCTTTTGTTTTGATATCTTCTTCTTCAACATTTTTTTACAACTTTGTCACCATTAATTATTTTTCCTTAGCCTCATACCTATGGACATATATTCAAACTCTTACGGAACTCTTAAAAACTAAAAAGGAGTGAAAAAGAAGATGATTTTCATCTAAGTTAATAATGTTTCAATTTGATTAACTTTATAAGCTCAAACTCATCAGAGGATCCATCAAAGAAAATTATTGGAAAAAAATAATTAGAAAGATAATGACTTTTATTGAAAATATCATATGATTATTTATTCATAAAATTCATGATTATATTACCTAAAGTTTTCAAAATTCATTGAAGAAAATGATTACTCGATGTTTGTCTTCACTATTCTTATCAGGACATCAATCACAATGTTATTTTGTCTCGGCCGTCATCAATATCATATTTGATTATTCACTACGCACAAAAGCTACAAATGTAATGCTTAATTTGCATGCATAAGTATCAACAATTTTAAAGAAAAATACAGATCCAAAAATAATTTACAGATCTGTGAATTTTTTTGTTTCACTGGTAGCAATGGTGTTGCCCCCGCCTATCACCACTGCCAATAATTTTGTGACGGTTTAGGTGATTGTTTGGTGACTATTGGTTTGTCGAAAAAGAAGAACGAATATAGTTGTGGAGGTAAACTTATCGTGGTGATGGGTTGATTGTGCTTCGTCGGAGAAGACAAAGAAAGTCGTAATATAAATTAAATGAATGATTTTTATGATAAAATTAAAGATAAAGTGAATGAGATTTACCGATAAAGAAAATATAATTTTCAAAGTTTTTAATAATTAATTAGAAATTAATAAGTGTAAAATAGAGTTAACAAAAAGAATGTCAGAGTAATTAACAAAGAAAATAAAACAAAACAAAACCAAAAGAATATAAAAAATTATAAAACCTGACGTAGCGTTGACGTGGTGCTTGTACTACACTACATGTTACAATAGTAGTGTTACACGTCTCATGATAATATTAAATTCAATTTTAAATAATAAAAAAACTCATAATAAATCATCATAATAATTTAAACGCTTAACTAACTTTTCAAAATAAATTTAAAACGAATATTTTTATGTCTTTTTTCCATAAAACAAAATCAGAACATGTTAGCTTTACTAGCCCATATGACAATGTCCCCACAAACTGCTTCATCCAATTAATATAATAAAGTAGAATTGACGTACCACCAAATTTTAAATGATGTGCTGATTGAAAATTCAAATAAATATTAAACGTGTAACAATTTATTAATGAGGTGCGTGAAAATTAATTGAAATAAATGTTAAACGTGTTGCAATTTGCTATTTTTATGTACTTAGAAATAGATTTTATGTTATGATCCTATTATTAGTAGGATAATAATATGTATGCTGCAATTAATTTAGTCCTGATAAAAAATTATATTGTTTAATCGTAATATAAAATTCGAGTAAAATATTTAACTTTTTTAAAAAAAACGAATAAGTGAACATACATGCAAAACTCCAAAACATGTGCACCGCATATTTTCTTGATATATCTCAAAATCTTTGTGGTTCATGTTGCATGACCTAGATTCAATAATTTAAAAAAAATAATATTTTTTCCATCTTAATTTACGTGATATTTTTCGAATTTCGAGATTTAAATAAATCTATCTTTGATCGTAAGTTTTTTCATATATATCTTTTGAATTGTCAATTTTTATGATGTTTTTACGTTGTGTATAAATATATAAATTTCATTTCAAAAATATTAAAGATTCCACGAGCAAATTTCCATTTTGACTCTAGAAAAAACGAAAAATGTTACATAGAGTATTACTATGTGTGGTAGTATCCTATCCTCTTTCTTACATACACACAGTACACGAGTGTAACTACGCTACAACAAAAATGACCATTAGCGACATTTAATTCTTAACTGTTCTTAACTGCCGCTAAATATGTATTTTTAGCGGCAATTGTCACTCTTTACATATGTCGCTAAAGCCTTTAGCGACATTGATTCTAACAACACTTAACTAATGCCGATAAAGACTTTAACACTCTTAATTAATGTCAATATTTAATACCGCTAAAAGTTATTTTGGTTGTAGTGCTATGAAGCTGATAGGACTTGAACAAACAACCTCAGAGAAATTTACGACGCCTTTATAAACCACTAGTATATATATATATACACACACAAACTCACTTCAACATCTTTTAAACTTCAAAAGTTTGCTTCTACCATGACACAAGTAGAAAACCATGAACTTAGCAAACTAAAACAAGATGAAGTAGCTATAGTTATGGTTCCATTACCATCTCAAGGCCATCTCAACCAACTCCTCCAACTTTCATGTTTAATCTCCTCCTATCATCTTCCTGTCTACTATGTTGGATTGGCTACACATAATCGTCAAGCTAGGATCGCGTTAAATCCTTCAAACATAGCCAAACTTCACTTCCATGACCTTCCAAATCCTGAACTAATTGCCTTTGAGACAATATGGGATGCTTCTACGCATCTTCGCGATCCTATTACTTTATTCATACGCGATATTTCATTGAAAGTAAGACGAGTCATCGTTGTTCATGATCCTATGATGTCTTATAATGTCCAAGATGTTTCAACTTTGCCTAATGCTGAATCCTATATATTTAACAACATTTCAGTATTCTCATGCTACATTATGATGTGCTTGTTCTTAAAGACTTCTGTTCAACATGAAGAGGAATTGCTTAAAAAGTTGTACTCATTTGAAGGAGTTACAACAGATGAAGCTATGGATTTATCAGATTCTCAACATCCATATATGGATGTTAGATCAGGTGACATCCATAATACAAGTAAAGTGATTGAAAGAAAGTATATTGATTTGATGGAACAAGCAGAACTTAGTCTTAACAAGAAACAATGGGCAATTGGACCTATTCTACCTACTAAACTCGATTACATCTCGAACAAGAAGGATATATGTTTGGATTGGCTCAACAAACAACCTCCAAGATCAGTTCTTTACGTATCTTTTGGAACGACAACTTCACTTTCCGATAGGCAAATCAAGGAGCTCGCGATGGGATTAGAGCAGAGTAAACAGAGGTTTATATGGGTGTTGAGAGACGCGGATAGAGGAGATATCGATAGAAAAGTTGAGTTGCCTCGAGGGTTTGAGGAAAGAGTAAAAGGGGTTGGGTTAGTGGTAAGAGAATGGACACCACAACTAGAAATTTTGGCTCATTCGTCTACAGGCGGGTTCATGAGTCATTGTGATTGGAACTCTTGCTTAGAGAGTATTACTATGGGAGTGCCTATAGGTGTTTGGCCTATACACACTAATCAACCAATAAATGGTTTTTTGGTGACGGATATATTGAAAATAGGCCTACTCGTTAGAGATTGGGGGAAACGCGAGGAGGTGGTAAGTGCATCGACTATTGAGAATGTCGTGAGGAAGTTGATGGCGTCAGAAGAAGGCGATGCGATCAGAAAAAGAGCAGAAGAATTGGGAGAAGGTGTAAGACGGTCCACAGAGAAAGGGGGAGCGTTTCAAATAGAGTTGGATTCGTTCATCGCGCATATCACAAGATAGACTTGGGTTTCTTTTGTAGCTCTTTTCTTCTTTGAGTTTCTCTTTTCAAGCATTTTGGTTACTTCTCTATTTTCTTTTTTGAACTTGTTATTGATCAGCTTCTTGGCTCAGACTAATGTATGCTACCTTATATTTCTTTGATCTTCGAAATGTTCAGTATCTGAAATATATTCATCGCTAAATTCAAAGCTAAGTACTTTTGTATCTAATAAGAATATAACTATAAAATGTTATGTCAAATGTTGGAGATTTGATATTTTTAAAGCTTAATGAAGAAAAATCTTTTATTCCATCAATGGAAAAGAAAAAAATATAATTAAAGGCATGACATCCATAATAAAATATATTACATTAATATATATATAAACAATAATATTATGATATTAATTGAAATATATTTTGTTAGAAGTCGATTTGCTATACACAAAATGTTTCATATGTATAAAAAAAAACTAAAATCATAAAAAAAAATTAAACAGAAAAGAAAGCATGACTATGTTACAAATACAGATACATTATATTTCTTGAACTATATATTAAAGGATCTGTATATATAAAAAGTTAAATATGAATTCTAGTACAATAAATAATGTTGTGTGAGTGTTTTCGATAGAATCTTCATTAACCCCACTTATCTTACAAATTAAAATTAAATTTTATTAGACTCTTCACTACCCACATTTAAAATCTTGCATTAAGTCGAGGTACATAAATATATGATTGCATTAAGATCTTGGTCGATGCATGAATTTAAATATAACTATTACTTAATATTTAATTAATTTTACAAATAAAATAAAAACAAAATGATAATCCAACTTTGATGTTAAGAGGTTCCTACTTATAATAGTACTAGTTCTAGGAACGTGCTTTGCACGTTTGTCCACTACTACAATATAAAACTTGTATATTAGATGAAAGTGATATAGTGCTTTCGAAGCTAAAACAACTTAAAACACAATAAGTTAACTAAAATACATCCTTAAAAAGCTATTCAAAGAAGATGTAGACAGTCTATGAAGGAGAATTGTTCTTGCTTTTATATATTATAGACCTTAAAACAAAAAATATTCTAAAGTTACTTTCACAATAATCTCTTATAAATTCAAAGTTCTTAAATAGAGAAATGCGGAGAGACTAAAAAAATTAACTACAATCTATACGCATATAAATTCTTTCATTTCATTTCTTGTAATTTTCTCTTACTTTTTTCACTTTTGAGCGAGGCTATATATATATACTTGGAATTATCATAAGTAGGGCCTAATTAAAAAATTATTATTATGAAGATAGCTACTTTAATCACAAATGATTGAGGCAATCAATGTCCGGAAGATTCAATATGATTAGCTTATTCTCAAAATAGTTAATAAAAAGTATAAATTGGGATTAGTTTTCATATATTTATATCCTAAATATAAAAGAAATGAAGAATACAAAATATAATAACCAATTACATAGTTATATTTGAAAATAAAAGAAGATGGAGAAAAGAAAAATAAAAATTCACTTACAATTTGGTATTTGATAAACTTCCATCTTGTAACCATGCCAATTCACATATTTCTCAACCAAAAAGGAGATAAATATATAAGAATAAAATTATAAAGAACACAAATATAAAATATAGTAAGGATTCTTACAATTACAAATTGATTATCATTGTTTTTACTAATTGTGCATCTTTGATGAGAGAAGGGTATATATATATATATTGTATTTGATAGACTGTTCATTATCCTAACTTATCATAAATTAAAATTAGAAGTTTTTTTTTGACTCTTCATCTACATTTAGTACATCAATAACTTCCTGAAGCATTTACTACACAAAACTAAAAGGCATATTTCATTCATTTTCTGATAACGTTTGTTGAATTTAAGTTCATATTTTATTAGTTAGGAATGCAGTAATTAGAAGTATATGTTCATTCTTTTCTAATATGAAAAATTATATGAGTAGAAAAATAATGGGATAGAAAATTTAATATCCCAAAGTAGTTGAATCATTGTGTCTAGAATGCATCAATTTAAAAAAATTATTATGTAATATTAGATTAATTACATATTAATTTTTAATTTAGTTTAGAGATAAATAAGGACAGAATAGTAATTCAACTTTTAAGTTTTGAGCTTCATACTTATAATAATATATATGATATGATACGAAAAGATGAGAGTTATGAACATTAAGAGTATAAAAGTTGAATAAGTAGTCATTGACATTTAATTAAATTTATACAATCAAATATTTAAATATTTAATAGCAATTTAATTTATAGAATGAATAAAATCGTAATTCAACTTTCTAACTTTTTTAATCATGCTTTTAGTAAATAGTAATATATGATAGATTATAAAATATTCTATACTTCCACTCATATTTATGAAATTCCCCCATATTAGATGGACCAAAATAATACATGTCACGTAAATTGAAACGGAAGGAGTAAATTTTTTCCACCTGCCTGTAGATTTCTATAAATATTCAAGATGTCTTAACACTAATCTTAATACAAGTGTTGTCTAGCCGGAAGTGTCGTAAACGGTCAACGCCTGAAGGCTGTTCTCGTCCCTGTGGGGGGAGACGACAACCGTCTCTCCTCTCTACGAACACAAGAAGTAGCGTATACCGTCATTCAATGAGAGAGATGCAAAGAGCAACAGCCATCCCTGATACCAGTGAGATAAGTTGGATTACTGTATTCACTAACGTCGTCCTGCCACTATTGTTCATTTCAGCCAACACTCCAGCAACTGAAATGTAGATGAAGCCGCCAGCAGTGAATCCCTGCAAGATCATATTCGAAATAAGAGAGGTACTCTTTTATGAACTCGATAAATGTATCTGACTGACAGCTCGAATAAGAATATCACCTCAATCAATGACGAATGACCAGAATCTTGTCCCAATGTCAATGCCTACATAGCATAAGACAACATGGTTCAATCAAATGCGATAAGCATAGCAGAATCTTGATCCATGCCAACAGACAGATTAATACTGACCAGTGCAGTTCCGGCTAGTGCCACTAGTGCAGATAAGAAGTTAAAGAAGAGAGCTTTGGAGACGCTGAACCCAGACCTTACCAAGATTCCAAAATCACCTATCTGCATAGAAAACACATAATAAGGTTTAGGGATCATTACATTCATGGAGATTGAACATAAATTCATGAGACAAAAAGAATGTCGTGCAGATGGGACGGATGTGAGATATGAGATGAAGATTAATTTATCTTGATTGGCTGTAATAAGCTGAAATGTTGGGAACTTATGATAATGGAGAAAGCTTTACATGGTTGGGGGGAAATAAAATGACCAGAAGAAGTGTTACATTAAAGAAGAAAAGGTTAGAAACTTGACAATTATTTTTAATACTGACTATGGACGAATTTCAATTGCACTTAATACGCCAGTATGGTTTAAATGATTAGCTTGACATAGCATAATTGAGAAACAAGCAGCACAAGAAAATCCAGTTGGTGCGTTCGACAAATAAGAAAGTTGTCAAAGCCTGTCTACAAGGATTCATCAAGTCTGGCTTCCATAAATCACATTACTTTTCCTGACAAAGAATTGACGGATTTACAAGTGATCAATAAGACATAGAAAATGTTGTCGTGGAATCATGGAGTAATGTGATCTAGTTTGATAAATCACCAATTGAGCTAATAGACTATAGTTCCTACATGAGCTCAAAACTGCATACAAAAATTAAGTTAAGCAATTTAACAAACAAGAGACAGAATAGAGAAATGATGATAAAAAATGAATACTGCAATCATGTTTTACTTGATTGAACATGCAGCCGCTTGTATGGGTAATCAATTAAAAACATGCAAACGCTATTGACATTGTAATGTAGAACAACTAGAAAGAAATATACAAGACCTCTTGAGGGAGCTCATGTGCCAGAAGAAACAAAGTTCTTGACCACCCACCAACTGATCCATGAAGGAGGAATGCACTTCCCAAAGCCATCCCATCAGTAAAATTGTGCTGTACCATAACATAAATTCTCTTAATCTAAATGTTCACCAGCCAGATATGTCTAGTTGTTTGTGAGAAATCATAAACAGAGAGGAAGGCTTATGTAGCAGTCATACAACACCATCAGAAAAGAGGTTGAGATAACCAAAGACAAGGCTTGAACGTGATTTAGCCTGTTCCTCTCCAGTTGATGTAGAATTGGTAGAGCAATTTGCAGCATCTAAAGCAGTATTGTCTTCAGCAGCACTGGAGCCAGTATTCCTCTGCCATGGCTAGCATATGAGACGATAGAAATAACAACTATATAACTGCACGCAAATAGATATTCAATCACTGCATATCGTTTCTAAAAATCTCTCCAGTGGCTGCAAAGAAAAACTATTCAAAGAGATTTTCAATCTGGGAAAAGACACTGCAGAATTGATAAAACCGATGGAAGACACATTAGACCTATAGCCTATTTGGTCAAACTTCTGGGAAGCCAAGAAGCCTTTTCAATTATTTTTTTTCAAAATTTGTTTATTTTAGCAAGCTGAGGTGTTTGGACAAGCTTTTATAGGATAAAATAAGTGCTTATGTGTAGTAGCAGAAGCTTTAAAAAAAAAGTAGCTTTTCCGCAGAAGCACTTTTCGGACATTGGCCAAGAACAAAGAACTGCTCTAATATTGGCTGAAGTGTTCTTCAAATAGATTACTCAAACATAAACTGCAATTGATTATTAATGTACAATATTGTTCACAAGATTGAATTTAGTTTAAGTCAAGTATGAAAACTGGAAAGAAACAATTTTTCTTTTCTGAGAAATAAAACTGGGAAGAAACAATTTCACCGCAATTACATTGAAAAACCATCTTGACAAAGCAGTTATTTGTGTTTTGGTCAGTGCCTCACAGCATGTTATGCTGAAGGAAATGTTCACATGACCCTCTAAATTCTGAATAAAATTATTATTTTCTAGTATTTGTTTTAGTATTACGTGAAAGTTCAGAAGTGCAGATCATCCTGACAAGAAATACACTTTACTGAATCTCAGCATGGGAAAATATGGAACAGCAAATTTTGGGGAATGTATTGGTTCTACCTTCCGTAGAATAGCTCCTCCATTTGGTTTCTCCCCATTGGGAGAGTCAGCAGACACTCCATCCACTCTACTCCCTCCAGCTACCTTTTCTGATGAACTTCCATCTTTCTCCTGAGACAGTTCCTGGAGATTGTCATCAGCATCATTATCATCCTTCAACTTTGTGTAGTGCATATGATGATGGTGATGATGACCATGACTCCGTTCATTGACTCCTCCAGAAAACTCTTCAACATACCTCACAAGCTTCTCAACAATAAGAAAGAGCACAATTCCAGCTGCCAAAACAAAAGTTCCATGAAACATTCAGCTGTAAAGTCAATGACAGTTCCTCTGGAATATTTTTTTGAGAATTTTTTTTTTGAGAAGAAAATAAACGCAGCTACACAATGAGCAACATAGCGATTAGCGAACTATTCTTTCCCCTTCCCTTTGGAATATTTGTACGCTAAAAGTTCTGATATTTCCTATTTTGTGATACGGAGCAGACCTTCCCAGTATGTTTCTTGCAAAACTATTCATACAAATTTCACAAAATGAATAATGAAATTTAAAAGCAGAATCATGTCCAAGAAACTTACCCAAAATGGACAATCCAACAGAAAGATCCTCCAATGAATGGGCGTGTGAATGACCAGAGTGATCATGAAGATGGTCATCATGTGAGTGGGAGTGCCCACCACCTAAAAGAAGTAATCTGTTAGGTAAAATCCTTCAATGCCACAAATAGTTAAAGGCAACAATATTTGGTTTTAGAAGATAGACACCATATATGTCTGATATATCACCTTCCTTCTCTCAGACGAATAACTATATTCTAATAGCACCTCTAAGGATATGCATACCTACTAATTAGATATTACTGCCTCCGTTCCAATTCATTTGCTATATTTTAACTGGACATTCTCGAAAGAAAGAAAGAAAGAAGATATTTGGCACATCGAATAAAATATTGAATTTGGGATAGTTTGATAGTCATGAGTTTAAGAAAGAAAGAGAACTCTTTGACGAATTGGAATAAATATTCATATGAAACCAAGGGCAGCCTTTTACAAAATAGTTTATGTTCCTGTTTTTGGAAAAAAGGTTTATCAATATAGAAAAGTGTCCATCTTATTAGAATGGAAATGGACACAAAAGGAAATAGTGCCAAACAAACTGGGACAGAAAGAGATTTATTCGTTCCCAGAAAATGATGCTCAAACTGACCTACAGGCTTAGCTCAGGAGAAAAATATTCCCACTAAGGATGAGCACGACAAAGTTATTCAATCTCTCAGACATGAACTAGACAAGTGAATTGAGAGTAGTGAAAGGTGAAAAGGGGAGTTACCCAAGCACTCAGGGGCAGCACATTAAGCAAACCTGCCTTTGATGGTGTAAGCTAGTGAGTTTTAATAGGCTGGCGGCTTCATGGGTAGACATCTAAGAAGCATGCCTGATGTAAATACATCTCGCTTATGTCATTTTAACAGTTATTGAGCTAAGTACAACCAAATTATGACGGAGTAGAGCTAACAGTTTATGGTATTTAAAGGTAAGCGAGCCAAAAAGCAATATGCAATGTTACTTCTTCATTAATTTAAGATTAAGAATCATACCAAAAGCATGTGGCAATTGGTGAAGGAAAGCATCCCCCAGCATGGCTCCTGCCTGTATAAGTCATGAAGTAGGGCTAGACTGAGTGAACTTTCACCCTAGTAAATAATTTTAGAAACAATCGTCCAATAACTGTTCTAAGCATGTGTAAATGAATTAGTATAATTTCCAATCAGAAACAGAATTAATTTAGTACGCAGCATTCATATGAATGATAAGGCAGAAATCCAGATAAACTGAAGGATCAATTTCAGATATATGGAAAAGAATAATGCAAATAAAACTGAAAATGACAGCATATTGTTCAATTATAAAAAAATGCGTCAACTCATAAGCAAAAGATCGTCGATTCGTAATCAACAAACATAATAATCCTTTCAAAACTTCCTCCGATAGAAACTCTCTAAGCATTTCACTAACTGAAGGCATTTGTTACATTACCTACACATCATTAACTTATGGGGAACCGTGTTCACGATCATCTTTTTAAAGCTCAACAGAACCTTGAGAGAAGATTTAGTTTGAAATAACTATAAAGTATAAGCTACTGAGATATGTTGTAGCTAATAGAGAACTTCCTCGGCACAAATCAATTTCCTAGTTTCCTTTCTAAGTGGTCCTGGAATAGTTCATTTCGAGATAAGAAATATGGTTTCCCACCTTGTTCAATACTTTTTAAACATGAGCCCCCTGACAAAGAGTAACACCACCTACTTTATGTTTTCAAAATTTAAAACTACAAACAAGTTAAAATATGATGCCTCATCTAGTAAACTGAGACCAATTAATACTACATGGAAGGAATATGAGCAACAGAAGCACCTTTCTGATTACCGTGGCTTCTGATTGTCTAAGAAAGTGATTTTCAAATAATTGATCATGAAGATCATTTATGGAAATTCTCTTTGGATGTAACTTACAGTAAACTATTCAAGGAGACAAACAGAAGTAATAACTTTGTTTAAGCTGTCTGAAGAAAAATAAGTTGCATATGGAAAAAAAGAAAAGCAACTTCTGATATAATAGGAAATAGATCTTTCTATCTATGCAATTACAACTTGTTATAATTGCTAAGTTAATCACTGTACTTCATTTTTATTATTCATGTGGAGAAAACTGTAACTATGGCATAAATATTTGTATTCCATTATGCAAATACTAGTTTGGTGAGTATTTGCAAAATAATTAGATTTCAGTATACAAAACATTGAAATACTGGTAGATGGTGTATTTCAAGTAAAATATTGGTTTCGCTCAGAAATGTTCAACTTTCATAAATTTTTCCTAGCTGAAGTTAATGTGCGAACACAATTTCACCTTAAACAAACATCTTTTCAAATTGAATACAAATAAACAGAATAATTTGAACAAACCACAGAAGATGTTCAGGAAGTCTAACAATAAGATATCATTCTCACCCCAAATAATGCTAAAGAATCTACAACTGCTTTTGAAGGCTTCCCGTGTACTGCAGGAAATAAAAGATTTGGATTCCATGAGCAGAAAAGAAATTTCAAATGAAGATAGGAATTGAATCTTAAAGAAGAAGGCATAAACATAATTATAAGAATTTGAGCTACTTACTAAATATTAAAGGCAAAAGAATCAGGCAGATAAGGGAAGCCAAGCTCACCAATAGTGAGCAACCCATTGCATTGACCCATAGACCTGTCAATGGAACCAGAGAAAAGCTCTCAGTGACAACTAAAGACACCCATCCCAGAGATCTATCAAAATGGGTCGCGTATGTCGTGTGCCATTAAGAAGTTTTTTCACATATAGGAGCAATCCTGGAGTTGCCTATTATGTGTTACATTGGATTTTTTACAATTTTGTATATGTCGAACAAGTTCAAGCCTTCTTGTGAATGATTTGCTTAAAGCAGAATATCACGCCTTTCAGATGAGATCAAGAGTAATATCGCTCTCAAAAAAAAGAGTCATATCAACAATGACACTTCAAGTAAAGAGATACCCGAAAAAAGACCAAGCAAATAAATGTAACATCACAAAATGTGTATCATCCAATCAAACACACAATTAAAATAAAGTATCTAGCATCCTGGCAAAAATAAGTACATTTGGTTGACAGTACTATCTATGAATCTCACAAGTCCAACAGTATGCACAAAATAAGAAAAGCCAAAATAAGTTACTGAAGTTTGCATTCTGAGTTGACTTCAAAATAATGTCATACTTGCTATCCACCTTTTGATTGGAACTGTTTGGAAGACATACATCAGTGACAAACAAATTTTAAAAAAGCAACAGTTTTTCAAGCTATGGCAGTGTTCATCCCTATATCAAAACCATGAATCACCTTTACAGCATGATATCCACCTTTTGACTAAAACTGTTTGGAAGACCTATATCAGTGACGATCAAATTTTCATAAAGCAACAGTTTTTTCAAGCTATGGCAGTGTTCATCCCTATGTCAAAACCATGAATCACCTTTACAGCATGATATCCACCTATTGGCTAAAACTGTTTTGGAAGACATATATCAGTGACAATCAAATTTTCATAAAGCAACAGTTTTTCAAGCTTTTGCAGTGTTCAGCCCTATGTCAAAACCATGAATCACGTTTACAACATGATATCCACCTTTTGACTAAAACTGTTTGGAAGACCTATATTAGTGACGATCAAATTTTCATAAAAAACAGTTTTTCAAGCTATGGCAGTGTTCATCCATATGCCAAAGCCACGAATCACCTTCACAGCATGCATTACATTCTAGACATGCTCCATTTCCATTGTCACCTTCTTTTCAATTGAAATAATAGCTAGAAAACTTGTCCTACTATACCAAGAGAAAAACCTTATCAACACATTCAATACCTCCCCCATTTCAAATTGTGGCTGATAATAGCCTTTACAGGACAATACAGGTGGTACAAGCAACCTCTTCTGATATTGGGAAAATAACATCCTTTTGCAACAAACTCATAAAGATCTTTGCTTTCAATATTAAATATGAGAAGAAACGTTGTCTTTAATTCCTTCAGAAGAGAAAACAAGCAATACCAAAGAACCTGCCAAAATCAAACAACAACTACCTCAATCCTAAGCTTGGTGTCAGTTCTATGAATCTTCACTATTCATTTCACTCCATTTTCACCCTTACATTCCACAATTCAACAGTCTGGGGTATGCCAAAGTCCAAAGCACAAATCAAAATGACATAAATAAGCACTATTAATATGAATATGCCACAGTTAACAGTGAGCTAAAAACTCAAAAGGGGTTCCAGGATTCAGCTTATACTTCAAAAGGAATAAACTTTACCAAGACCAGTGAGATCCTTGACTCCATGTCCATCATGATGATGATGATGATGATGTTCATCCATACTACCATGAGACCCAAATCCATACAGTTTCAGATCCTCCTCTTCAGCCAATTCCTCTAGAAGCTTCCTCTGCTCAACTCCACTCGACCCATGATCATGATCATGGTGATGATGATGATGATGGCCCTCATGGCCATGATGACCATGACCATGATTACACTGATGAAATTCCTTCTTGGAATCTTCTAGAGCCTTCGCTTCAACAGAAGACCCAAAAATCACTAGCCATAAAGAAGTAGAAACAATCAAGAAGAAGCAGATCTGTTTCACCAAAGCATCAATTTTTTTCGACATTTTGTCAATTTGGGCAAGAACAAAATCAGCTAAAAACCCTAAATTTATGGAAGGGTGAGATGATAAGGGCGTGTTTGGATAAAGGGTATTAGAAATCAAGAAGAGCGGTTCTTGCAAGTGCCTTCTATGGTGATTACACAAACAGCACAGAAAAATAGTATTATTATTCCTATTATTATGCCAAAAGTTACTACATCCATTTCTACTAATAGGGGTCTCAAAAGTGTTAGAGTAATGGATTTTAGTCCTCTGAGAATTGCAGAAAGGTACTGAACTTTTAAGGAAAATATAGTGAATGTTCATAGTACACTATGATTTTTTTGTTTTGTTTTGTTTTTTTGTATGATGAAGAAGATATGATGATGTGTCAAAAATCACTAATCATTGAACTTTGTCAAAGCATGTGGTGGTTGGAGTGAAAAGTATTTTAGTTGAAGCAAAAAAATAGTGAAGTGCTTTGCATTAGCAAGAAAGTAGAAAAAAATATTTTTAAGGGGTTTGTTTGGTTGCAAAAAAAAGTTATGTAGGTGTTAGTAATAAAAACGTGTCGTTAAAATTTAAAAGGTGTCTTATAAAGTGGTTGTTAGATTAGCTATGACGTATGAAGTAGAGTGTTGTGTCTTATAAATTGGTTGTTAGATTAGTTATGAAGTATGAAGCAGAGTGTTGTGTCTTATAAAGTTGTTAGATAAGTTATGAAGTATGAAGCAGACGTATGAAGAAGAGTGTTGTGTCTTATAAAGTGGTTGTTAGATTAGTTATGATGTATGAAGTAGATTTTTGGTCAATCAAGAACAAACTTGCATGCCCAAAAGATGATAGTAGAGGAAACGAAGATGTTGAGATTGATGTATGGGTATATCATGAGAGAGAGGATTAAAAATGATGATATTCTGAACATTGTGGGAGTGACCTCTGAAGTGGATATGTTGAGGGAAACGAGATTTAGCAGCTGAGATGATTCAGACGTGTTAAGGAGAGATGCACAACTGCCTAAGTAAGGAGATATAAGAGGTTGACTTTGTAGGTTAAAGGAGGGCAAATGTAGGTTGAATAAGTATAGAGGAGAGATAATTAGAAAAGACATGACACACCTACAACTCACCGAGGACGCAACTCTAGTTAAGAGAATGTGGAGGTCGAAAACTAGGAGCAAAATATTAGTAAGTAGTTGAGAGTTGTTTCTCTTTTCGATATTATTATCACTATTTTTACTATCTTAGTCTTCAATTTACTATTACAATTTACATATCATTTCCTATATTTTGAGATTTCGTAAAATAACTTAGTGAATGCTTTCTCAGAAGGGTTTATCCATCGAGCTAAACTAACCACATGTTATATACTATTATGATTCATTTTTTACCGTCACTATGTAACGTAAATTGCATACCCAAACGTAATCAAACATGAATGTGAGTATGTATCCATCTCCTCTCGAGTACATGACACCCTTGAATGAATGCGTAATAGCTCATACCATGTTCAAATTACTAGCCCCAATGCTATGAAACAAAGGATTATCGAATAAAGAATGATAACATATATATATGACATAACATAACAATATTTCCTTTGCAAAATTCTATATCTACACAAGTTCATATTATGTAAAAAAATTATCCATATTGGAGTAAGAAAACAATTTTTCCCTCTTTCCTCTCTTGTTTGATACTATATAGCTTTTGTTACACATTATATTTGTTGTTCATCCATGAAAACCAAGAATCTCAGAGTGATCATCGCTACGTAAAGCTAATCAAATCGGGCAATTCTTGAGGTTTAACAGGTACATTATTAGTCGAGTCAGTAAGTTCCGAATAATCTTCAAAAGGATTTATTCTTGATTTGAAGTTCACTATAGCAGAAGAGTCATCAGCACCATGTTCTTCATCGAAAGTCTCCCAACGATTAGTAATTATCGTCTTCAATTTGGTTTCAGACACCTTTTGTTCATATATCACAATGTGTTGATTGATTTCATCAATCTTTTCGGATGAATCTGAAGCTCCTCCATTGATGATTTCTTCGAGTTCTTTGATTTCTTCGTTTGGGATTTGGTCGACTATTGGACATATTTCAGCATTTCTAACACCAATATCTCTGTTAAACTCGAAATATTGAGACAATTCTACACCTTGTATATTCGCCTTTTTCATGATTTTAAGAGCCAATGTAGCTTCAACTTTACCAATAACGTTAATCCTTGATAAAACACGAGCAATACCAAGACGAATCCTGCTGTAAACATCGAAAATCTCTGTCACAACGCAATCCATAGCTTCGAGAATAAGAGGGACAATAGTAGAATCTGATAATGGTCTAATATCAAGTAACATATCTAGCAATGCCTGCAATTTTTCGAGCAAAACAAGATCCTGAGCCATTGAATAATTCTCTTTTTCTTCATTTTCAAGATTTTGCACCACCATGTTCTTGTTCAATTTCACCATGCTTCTTTTCTCCTCCATTTCGATGTAGAGAAAGTACGATTTCTGATCAAGAAACATGAAATAAGCACGAATGAACGCGTTTATTCCCTGCATTTCGATGTTTCTTGAATGTCCATCTTCGAAATTTGATAGATCAAATGTCAGCCTCCCAATTCTTTGGACACAAGGAAGCCTAGTGCTGTATAGACCATGCATTAATATCAAAACCTTAATTGCAACAACCCAACTCTTTGTTTTCTCCGTTCGAACAGATATAGCCCAAATAAGAGGCTTGAGATTAGTCGATGACAAACGTAGCCATCTAAATACGCGATCAACATTCTTCATGTTCATGGAGAATTCATCGTGGCTCGTGGCTTTTATAACAGCAGCCTCGATGTCTGGATTCCGGAGAGCTGTACGTCTCGTTAAGCTTGAAATCCATACGCTATTTTGATCTTTAAGCAATCCGGAAACCTTTCTCCATAGCCTCATTGCTAGTTTGATGTTCTTTGCTCTGTTTCCCCTGTTTTTTCCTTCTTTCTCTTGATGTTTTTTTTCTTGTTGGAAGAGTTTTTTGTGGTGGAATTCTTTTTTGTAATTTTTATTATTCATTATTATTTCTTTCGTTTTAATTCATTTATCGTTTGAATGACTCGAAATGTAACTTTTATTGTCTTAAAGGTTTAAAACACAAATAATTGTTCTATGCAAAGTTGATTTCTCCTTTACTTGCTATAAAATACACGTAATTTACGCTTTTAACTAATGATCACATACTATTTTAATATTTGACTTAACTGTTATGACTAAAGTGCGCGTCAAAAACGCTTATAAAGAGTGTATATGATGATTTTGACTAAGAAAGACTAATTCTAGAAGAAACAAATGGGAATTACAAAACCATAGATGTCAAATTATATATTATCCTTGACATAATTTTATTTCACATGAAAAAACTCCTTATCATTTTATATGCAATTAACTTTTTTTTTCTTCAATTTTCTCAAATATTATAGTGAAGAAAATTCATTAGGTATTGAATGACGGATATTACAACATATCCCGCCCGTGTATACAGATTTTATCACTAAAAACTACGGGAAAAACTTATCTTTTTCTTTGTATATAGTTTACAATCCTTTGACTAACGTATTTTGAATCCCAAGAAACTCTTAAGCTTGTAATTTCTCTCTGTGTGCTGTTCAATTTGCTTTTTCAAGTCACCTTTCTATATCCAAGTTCTTTTTTAGGTACCTCTTTGACTTTCCATTTGTTCCTTCAAAAGTGATTGTATGAACAGTATAATATAAAATAATAGTTGTGAATCTATGAACAAAAATATGAATAGCATTGATGAGAATAGATTTGGGAAGTTCTAAGAAAAGGGTGTTCATTTTCTTGAAGAATCAGCATTCCAAATGAAAATGGACTGTAATAAGGGAAAGGAAATAGTTGTATTTGAGGATCAAAATGAGGAAAACAACATATGGGTAGATAGGAATTTTCTTAAGTTAAATGAGTATAAAGGGAATTCATCTAAAAGGGTAGCTGAGAATGAGAAAATTTTGGTAGAAATTAGTGAAAAGAAGCTTAAAGGTGGAATCTTGGATCTTTCCTCTAAAGGGGTAGCTGAGAATGAGAAAATTTTGGTAGAAATTAGTGAAAAGAAGCTTAAAGGTGGAATCTTGGATCTTTCCTCTAAAGGGATAGCTGAGAATGAGGAAATTTTGGCAGAAATTAGTGAAAAGAAGCTTAAAGGTGGAATCTTGGATTTTTCCTCTAAAGGGGTAGCTGAGAATGAGGAAATTTTGGTAGAAATTAGTGAAAACAAGCTTAAAGATGGAATCTTGGATCTTTCTTCTAAAGGTGTAGCTGAAAATGTGGAGATTTTAGCAGAATTTATAGGTGAGAAGGCAAAAGATGGAATCTTGGATCTTTCCTCTAAAGGGGTTCTTGAAAATGAAGAAATTTTGGCAGAAATTACAGAAAAGAAGGCAAAAGATGGAATCTTGGATCTTTCTTTGGCTTTGTATAGTACTAGCAGGAGTTTACAATCATCAGAACCATCAAATAACAACACAAGGATTGGGTATTTCAGGAATGGCTCCTTTTCGTCGTGCTATTCCCATCCATTTTCACACAACCTTAGCTACTCACTTACACTGAGTTCAGAAGATGATAGTGAGTATTCAGGGGAGGGAATTAATTGGTCCGGGTTTAGCCAGTTTAGGAAAGCTGAAGCTGGAGATTGTACATTGTCAGGTCATCCTGATGGAAGTAGATTAGCTCTAAGTTGTAAACTGGTCAATAAGGAAATATGTGATAATGATACTGATAGGATCAGTAGCTCGGATAGTAATTCGTTTTTCCAATTCGAGTTGCCTACTAGACCAGTAAATGATGATCAATCAGGTGATTCGAGAATCCTTGGAGGAATAGTTTCAGAGCCTGTTCCTCTTATGACTCAGATTATGCAAGAGCTTCCTGATGAAACAGTCGAATCAACAAAGGAATACTTGAGAAGCCTAATTGTGATTCCCGAGAAGAAAGGTTTGTTGATCAGCCTTCAGAACAGGCTCAATGGGAGATCTGATCTTACCATTGAGACTCTTTCGAAGTGTAATAAGACTCAACTAGAAATTTTCGTTGCCATAAAGATGGGACTTGTAACCTTCTTATCTTCCGAAAACCACCTTCAAGCCACTGAATTGATTGAGATTTTCTCTCTTGAAAGATGTCGAAACATTTACTGCAAGAGAGTGTTACCTGTTGATAATTGTAAGTGCAAAATTTGTTCGAAAAACAAGGGATTCTGCAATGTATGTATGTGTCAAGTATGTTTGAACTTAGATTACGCCAATGGTACTTGCAGTTGGGTAGGCTGTGATCTATGTGTGCATTGGTGTCATGTTGTTTGTGCTATACACAGCAATCTTATAAAACCAGGTCCAAGTATCAACGGTCCATCTGGAACAACTGAGATGCAATTTCACTGTCTTGGTTGTAGTCATTCTAGTGAAATGTTTCGGTTTACTAAAGAAATGTATAGATGTTGTGCAAAGAACTGGGATCAAGAAATCCTAATTAAAGAGCTTGACTATGTTCAAAAGATTTTCCAGGGGAGCGATGATTTTAAAGGTAAAGAGTTGCATGCTATAACTTATGGACTGCGAAACAAGCTAGAGAAAAAGATGATCTCTCCTTCAGACGCCTGCAATTTCATCTTTCAGTTTTTTAAATGTGAGTTTCAAACCAAATCTTATACTATCTAACTTCAAAACTGTTAGATTTGGTGTTATTTGTCCTTTAGTATGATTTTGAGTCTCGTTTGTCTACCATTTCACCACCAACGCATCTTGAAAGTGAATCGTATTATTCCATGAATATGATATCTATCTACTGTGATTGTGATATACGGAATATATGACAAAGGTGGATCTATTGATCAGTCATGTCATATAGGCCGGAGTTGAATATACGTTCCCTACTTCATATAATCTTTGTGGTACATTGAAACTAATTTTGATTTTCTGTATTAACAGACACGGATGGCTTGTCACATTTTCTTTCATCAAGTTTTCCGGCGTCTATCCCTCTTGCTGATAAATCTTCCTTCTACATCATGAACTCTTCAAGTAGAAGAAAAGCTGATCATCATCGTCAAAGTGATGCCAAGGATTCGTCAAAGTCTGACAAAATGATCGAGGACGAATGTTCAGTCATCAAAGAAGTATGAGCTCTCCAAGTGAAAGAAAAAAAGATGATAGTTTGCAAAGCATTGTGAGGATCAAAGAAGCAGAAACACTGACTTTCTAGTTATTTTAACTTCACCATTTAAACGTATGAGCGTTGTGACGAGCAACGATTCTTAGACCAATTTTAGCCATTCTTAGAAATAGTATTAGATTTCAAGCAGGGCAAGTAAAGGCTTGCAGACTTAAAGCTGTGGAATTCATCACTGAACAGACTGAATAACTTACCTTGAGGCTGATTTTCCTATTGCTAGTCTTTGTGTTATCATCTGTCCCCTAACTGTTTTGGTAGTGTTGTGTCTTTCTGTATGATCCATGTTGTTGCCACATTTAGTTTCTTTGATGTTATAACAAGTTTCAAAAGCTCGTTGTTTAGTAGTTGGATAAGAAACAAGTTATCCATTTTTAATTTTCTGTATAGTTTTGTATATTTACATAGAAAAGAATAAGTTATTCAGGTATAAAATTAATAAGATGTTTGGTTGACAATGTATTAAAAACCTGCATAACTAATACGTGTATAAGCTATGAAGGACTCTATGTATAATTTTATGCAGAATAGAAGATAGAACAATTAATAGTACATGAATAACTAATTTCAAGTTACATAGCTAATACTTTTAGTTGTCTTATACTTTCTCAATTTCAATTTGTTTGTCTTAATTTTCTTTTTAGTCTGTTCAAAAAAATATCTCTGTTCTTTTTTCTAACAACTTTCCAAGTTTAAATTTTCACGTGACATGTTAAAACACAAAATTAAAGAACATTTTAAAACATGCTACATATTTTAGTTTAAGCTACAACATTCAAAAGTTTTTTTAATTATTTAAGTTTGTATCAAAGTCAAAATTACACACAAGTTATTCTTTAGTTTAATTTTTAACTAGTAGTATTTCTTTATTCTGATATTTTTGTTAACTCTTTTCTAGAAATAGAAACTAAAAATTAGATCAATTAGATGTTGCCACCCAACAAGATTTCCTCTTATTGTCCCAATTTACGTAACACATTTATTTTTTGAAAGTCAAACAATTTAAGTTTGATCAAGAATTTGCGGATGAAATTTTAAATTTTTTTGAAATAAAATTTTATATATTTATAAACTACATAAAAAGTATTATAAGTCACAGTAATTGACAATCTAAAATTAATAGACTTGTTCGAATCTCAAAATTTGAAATGTGTCACATAAATCGAGACGGACGAGTAACTCATGTTTTCCTTGCAAAATAAATACCATCTCAACAACCTAAAAACTTTGAATATTATTTGGATGAATTGTCAAAATCTTTAACAACTATTGAGCATTAGTGGAGCAAAAGCTAGTTGAGGTATCCATCCCATTCCCCACCTGCACTCAATGAATTCTCACTCATTTTACTTTTATTTTTTTAGACTCTCCACTAGAATTATAATGTTTTTATGTAGTATGAATTGATTTAAAGGAGATGTTAACAACTCTTATTGTCTTTGCTACGGAGGTCGTGAAAGACACGGATTAAGGTAGAAGTTTAGTAAGTAGCGGTGTGTTTTTTTGCTATTCATCCATACTTATTAGCTATAATATTGCTCGTGTAGTCGCCTCTCCTTTAATTTATGTTACTATGTGTACCTCTGAGGTACAGGTAAAGTCTGCATACACTCTACCCTCCCTAGGCTCAAATTGTATGTCGTTGTTGCAAACAGCTCCCATTGTAAAGGACACCTTGCATTAATGTTCATTTTAAGACTCATTTTTTTATGATTCACTAATAATTTGTGGCAAGTGAAGTTTAAATACTATTTGTTACATATAGTTGAGCTAAAAGAAGTCTTATAGTGTGGTAATAAGAAGGCTTAGAAAACAAAAAAAGATGACAAACAGAAGAAGAAATGTGCAACATTTTGTTCATGTAATTCTTGTTATTCTTCATTGTTTCAATGAAGGATTTTGCATAGAAGTAGATAGTATTAACAGCACTCAATCTCTGAGTGATCCCGGGATTTTATCGTCTCCGGGAGGGGTCTTCAAGTTGGGATTTTTCAGTCCACTAAACAGTAGTAATAGGTATGTTGGTATTTGGTATAACTTTTCTGTTACAACTGTTATTTGGGTGGCTAATAGGGACAAACCTTTAGGAGATTCTTCTGGGGTTGTGAAGATATCTCGTGATGGAAATGTCGTTATAACGAATGGAGAGGAGGAGGTATTATGGTCATCAAATGTTTCAGCTTCTCAGGTAAAATCAATTGGCCTTCTGCAAGATTCTGGAGACTTTGTTCTCGTTGATCATGGGGACAATATGAGCACGATATGGCAGAGTTTTGAACATCCTTCTGATACAATTGTCCCTAGAATGAGAATAAGTGAAAACACAAGGACAAGGGAGAGGGTAGAAGCAAAATCTTAGAGAAGCTCTCGCGATCCTAATATTGGAGACTTCTCTTTAGGAATAAGTAGTTCTGGATTCATTCCTCAGCTGTATATATGGAAAGACAGACGTCCCTATTGGCGAAGTGGTCAATGGAATGGTCAGCTTCCAAATTGATATTCAGCAACTCCAAATCTGGGGCAAAGATCTCTATTTTCGCGTGGCATATTCAGAACTTGGTATGTATACTGGCTATCTACTTTTTTTTCATCCAGTATAGCTTATTCTATCATTTTAGATATCATGGACTCAATTCGATTCCATCTATATACTCTAAGTTGCTTACTTCTGTGAAGTACTGGTATTTGTTCACCTTTTGTGTTTGCTCTACAATGCAGATCATCATAAAGACATAAAGAAAATTGTAATCGCAGTGATCTTTGGTACGCTAACACTCTGTGTTTGTCTGTTGATCTACTGTACAAGGGTGGCCATATTAAAAAAACTGCACTTTGTTGGCTATAGTTAGCTTGTATGCCTACTGATATTAGGAGTGAAGAAAAAAGAGGTAGTTTTACTTGGTAACAAAAGTCCAGTTCATGTGGAAGAATTACAAGTCTTCAGCCTCTATATGCTTGCAAATGCAGCATCCCAATTCCATGAAGATAATAAGCTTGGTCAGGGCGGTTTTGGTCCAGTTTACAAGGTATGTTATTTATCTCTCTTCTCAAATTTCAAGTCACTGAAATTAGTGCTTTGACCTAGTGAGGAGGTGTGAGAAGTTGGCAACAGTGGGTTTTAGATAGACGTAGGTCGAAGAAGCATTGGGGAGATGTTTTTAGATAGGAGATGCAAAGCTCCAGCATTCCGAGGACATGACCTTAGATTAGCAGGTCATGGAGGTTGCAGATTAGGGCAGAAACTTAGTAGGTAGTCGAGAGTTATAGGATGATGCATTGTACCTTCTCTGTTAATACAAGGAGTACTAGCATTTGGCTCGTAGTTGCCTGTCTTAGTAGGTAGTTGAGAGTTATAGGTTGTACCTTCTCGTTATTACTCTTCTTTTGAATGCTATGTTATGTTTTTTCTATTATTTTCTTTGTTAAATAGCCTCTATACCTCCTCGAGGTACAAATAAGGTTTGAGTACACTCTACCCTCCCCCCTCTAGGACTACATTGGGTTTGTCGTTGTTGTTGAAAATTGGTGATTCTTTCTAGGGAAAATTGGAAGATGGGAAAGAAATAGCAGTCAAAAGGCTTTCAAAAGCCTCTGGACAGGGGCTGGAGGAGTTCATGAATGAAGTGCTGGTGATCTCTAAAGTCCAACACAGAAATCTTGTTAGACTCTATGGATGTTGTGTCGATAAAGAGGAGAAGATGTTGATTTATGAATACATGCCAATGAAATGTTATTATAGAACATAACCTAAAAACCGGTTCCAAGGAAAACTTCACCACTATAGTGAAGTGTTGTTATAGAGAGGTTTGATTGTACGTACGTACCTTATATTATTACATTATGATGTATAGTTACTTTTGCTGTCATTTTATGCATCAATAATTTTGATGATGATCAATTTTTCACTGTTTATTCAGGCATGGATGTTATGGAAAGAAGAAGATTTATCAACTTTTATCGATCCGTTCATATTGAATCCGAGCACGGAAATGGAGATGAGAAAATGCATACAGATTGGTTTACTGTGTGTTCAAGAATTTGCTGAAGACAGGCCAAATATTTCATCTGTTCTTGTGATGCTTACTAGTGAAACTACAAGTCTTCCTGCACCATTACAACCTGCTTTTACTGAAAGTAGAGAAACTAAGTGTACTTTGAACAAAATCAGTATCACAAACCTTACTGGTAGATAACATGAGCATATGAAATTGCCTTTTTCAGGCATCAATTGCCTTTGGTGAAAAGATTGTTGTCCATCACATTTGCATCTTCTTCTTTAACCCCTCCTCAATATTTTTAAAAAAAACGTAACTGAGTTAACTTGCCTGCACCTTGACTAATTCTACAAGATACCTCCCACCAGGTACCCGAGTCCGTCCACCATGGCTTGAACCAATGGGGAAAAACACACATAATGCTAAGCACTAACAACATGCTAATATACACAACTTCAATTTCTTGCAAGAAGTTGAGCCTCCTAACTTGAGTTTCATATTTTGTAAGTTTTGTGACTATCAATATGACCTTCACACAAGTCACAAAGCCTGAGACAAGACAACGAAATAGTCGTCACCGTCACAGCGTCATATTTACGCACTTCAGACTATCAAAAAGCAAAACCAAGAACATCTACAATAAGAATGTTGACACAAAAACAGCAACTTTAGACCATGCCTAGAGTTAGTGACTCGAGAAGTTCAGACTTCAGCCACACCCCAAATTAAGAAACTTTACATTACCACTGACTCAAATAGTGTAACAAGGACCAACCCACATTACCAAGTCGATGCAAATTACAATCTTAAGATTGTTATATTTTCACAATAGTTGACTGCCACCAACATCTACACAAAGTCACAAAGTCGAAGCACACGCCAATCTTAAGATTACTTGTACTCCAATCTTAAGATTACTTGTACTCGCAACAGTTATCAGCCAATTGCTTGTACTCACAACAGTTATAAGTTGCAAACACATTAGACATTCATGTAATCATCTGAACAAAGGCATCACTCATGACAAAAAACACTCTATAGGACAAACTACGAAGGTGCAAAGAAAATCAAACAGAGTGGACGGTCTTCAGAGGAGATTTTTTTTCTTTTTCGATAAGTATTGGAAAGAGACAACGTGAGTAAAAATAAATGGATGAACATGCTCATCTTAAAAAACATCCGATCAAGAAAATAAATTTTCAACATCCTACTGTTGGCAGGCAGAGCAGAGTGCCAACTACCAAAGCAACAAAATGAAAAATTAAACAACTGTTGCTGAATTAAAATATCAAAGTCTAAACATGTATTGTCGTGGACTACAGAAAGGTACCAAGTAAACCTCTGCAAAGGCCCCAGGGATATACAAGTAAACAAACAAGACGCATTGGCAGTCCGTAATGGTACCCTCTATGTAAGTCTACCTGATTGTCACAAACTTGTTGGTACCATGTTTGGCCCAGTGAGTCCTCAGATCAATTGGATTAGCAAAATTGTATCCTTCTGCAGCAAGTTTCTCCAAAACCTTCTTGAATGCTCCCTGGCTCATCTTTCTTCCAGCAATCCTTGCTCCACGTCTTTTAGTACTCATTGGAAGTGGATACATTGATATGCTAGTGGTGCAACAAGCTGACTGCCAGCCACCACATCCCCATCGATAGCATTGCTGAGGAGAACCAGTACAGGAACAAACTGGTATAGGAATGACAGAAATGTCCATATCAATACCATTTAATACAATGTCCATGCTCTTCTTTGCTGGTTTTGCTCGTTGAGAGGGGTTGCCATTTTCCTTGGTTGCAGATGACACTTTCTTTGACTTCTTTGCTTTGGGAGCTTTGGGAGTGGCACCACCAGTCTTTCTTTTTGAAGGACCACTTTCTTTCTTAACACTTGGTTCCTCAACATTCACCCCCACATCCTTAGTTGTATCAGGTTGTTGTACCATTTGCATGGGAGTACTTGCAGAAGCATCAGGGAGAACTGAAGTGTAAGGACTCCCCGGAAACATATGAAGAAATTTGTCTCTGTGATTAATCCAACTGTCCCTTACATAGTCAATATGAGATAAAGGTGCTTCTGGGATGATAGAATCCCGGGAATGGAACACCCCATTAGCACCGAGCATAATTGGATTCTCACGCCTAGTAAGATAAGGTTTTGCATCTCGATCAACCATCGATGACATCAGCTGAAGACCTAGATGCCCTTTAAGGGAAGGTTCATAATAACCCCAGTTCCTCATGTTCAAGCCGTCGTCATCCATCAATAAACTACAGATGAATCCAAACATCACCACTTGACATTAATTTTTTTGCCACAATTAGAAATGCCCAACAAAAAATGCATTAAATTACTAATCTCCATATCAGACTCAGATTAGGAATATATCCAACATAACAAAACTATCAAGATTTGAAATGGAATAGTAAATAACAAAATCAAGTCAACCAAGCATAATATGAGCAGATCCAGCAACCCAAAGCTAAATGCCAGTAGCAAATTGATCAAATCTACCCATACCCATTGCCATAGCCATCATTCCAATTCATATGCAATTTCATCAACCTTTCAATAGAAATGAAATGTATAACTAGAGAATTTGACAAATCTCCATAACTCAAATATTTGCACCCAAAACAAATTAGGCACCTCAAACTCATCAAATTTAACATTGCAGCCACTAGAAACAAAAACCCACAAATAAAGTTAGAATTTTTTGAGTTCCCAGATACAACTTTAGATAACCCCAACAAAAAATTTTAACCCACAAACAAAATGAGCACCAAAAACTCAACAAATTCAATATTTCAGCCACCAGAAACAAAAACCCACAAATAAAGTTAAAAATCTTTTTGAGTTTCCAAAACAAATTTTCAATAACCCCAAAAATTTGGAACCCACAAACAAAATGAGCACCCAAAACTCATCATCTTCAACATTTCAGTCACCAGAAACAAAAACCCACAAACAAAAATACAATCTTTTGGGTTTTCCAGATCAAATTTTTTGAACCCACAAACAAAATGAGCACCCAAAACTCACCAAATTCAACATTTCAGCCACTAGAAACAAAAAACCCACAAACAAAATTAGAATCTTTTAAAGTTCTCAGATCAGCAACTAAATACAATCTAAAAATCCCCAACACAAAAATCCACAAATGGGTACTCAAAATCAACAGAAATGCAAACCCACAAATAAAAATTGAATCTTTATGTCCTCCAACACAGATCTGACACAAACAACATACATAAAAACAGATCCAAGATTAAACCAACAAAACTCATCAAAATGAAATTAGCAAATTAGCATGCAAAGACAAGTACATATTTTTTTTTCAACCAAAAAAAATCAAATGAAGAAAGAGATAAAACATATAAAGAAAAAAAAAAGTCCAAATTTTTAAAGAAAGAGATATATAGAGAGAGAAAGAGAAAGACAGGGAGAGAGAAACTTACTTGTTGGTAAACACCTCTTAGGGTTTTTTTTTTCCTTTCAGGAGAGAGAGAGACAGAGGTGAGAGGAGAGAGAGAGAACTGAAGGAGAGAGAAAGGAAGAGAGAGAGAGATGACAGAAACCCTTTTAAGAAAGAGAGACCATTTTATCAATTTATTTATTTTTTCAACTTCCAATGAAAGCAATTTAATATAAATATAAATGCAATTTAATAATATTAAAAAAAAAACAAAAACAGCCGAATATTATCTTTACGTTTACTACTTTGATACCTTGAAGCATAATAAAACCAAAAATAAGTATATTTTATTTTTAATTTAATTTTTTTTTGAATTTTATTTAAATGATTTTACATATTATTTCGTAACATATTGTATTAATAATTATATTTTATTAATGAATATAATCTTTCCATATATTATATCTACCGTATCTCTGTGCTACATAATTTCACAAATGTTTAAATTATAATCTATCAAAAAAGCAGGATACTATTATAAAAGAAGTTAAAAGAATAAAATAAAATAAATAAATAATGAGTAAAGAATAGTGTGATCACATAATTATTTAAATGAGAGATTAGTCATCTGATTTTAAAATTATCTTTCTTAAAAGCACTTTTTATATATATACAAATATACGTATAAATAAGTCACTCAATTCTTTGTTGGATAGAAGAATTTATTTTTTTATTTTTTATTGACTTTATATATAAGTGCAAACATAAATATGAAAAATAAAATACAAAATAAAATGATAATAGTAAGCGCAAAACTCCATTCATAAAATAGAAACATAATATCAAGTACAAACTTTATTCTTTACCTTATCTTTATTGAAAATTAGAGAAAATTGGAATAACATTCTCTTATTTTTTTTCTGTTATAAATGGTTGTGACTGTTTATACGTAACTAAGATTAGTAGGATAAATTTTTCCTTTTATTTTTTGTAATTTTTAAATATATATAATGTACTAAAAAAAGTAAGATAAATAAATTAAAGAGAAGAATGTAATTAAAGTAGAAGAACAAATCGTAGTATTCTTTAGCTGATCATAAGCAGCCCAATATATCTTACCCTATTTGTTTCAATTCATGAAGTTGTTTGATTTTTAAATATTAGAAATTATTAATTATTATGATTTATTATATTTTTTAAAATATAATTTTAAAATAATATATGTTGCTCAATCAGTCCCAATTAATTTCACATATGTAAAAATTTGAGGGTCAATTAAATATATAATATGTTTTTAAAATATTTAAAGTTGTTACTTATCATAATTTACAACACTATTTTTTAGTAATTTACATTTATAATATACTAAAAGTGAAAGTACGATAAACTATTTATCTTATAGTAAATTTATACGACTTAGTACAAACACCAGGTGTAATATCTTACCCTAATTCTGTTTGCAACTAATGATAAACAATCCGTGCTGTACATGGACCCAATATTTTCAAACATATTGAAATAAAAGATATCATACAAATCGAGACGAATAGACCATACTATAACAATTATGCAAATATTAAAAAGTAATATTATATGCTCATGTTATCTACCAGTAAGGTTTGTGATACTCATTTTGTTTAAAATAAACTTAGTTTCTATATTTTCAATGCACATTCTGAAGTGTCTTCTTTCAGAAAAAGCAGGTTGTGATGGTGCTGGAAGACTTGTAGTTTCACTAGTAAGCATAACAAGAACAGATGAAATATTTGGCCTGTTTCCGAGCTCGTTTTCAATATAAACGGATCGATAAAAGTTGATAAATCTTGTTCTTTCCATAACTTCCATGCCTGAAAACAATGAAAAGTTAGATCATCAAACTAAATATAAGGTACATATAGTCAGTCATACCTCTTTATAACAGTCGTTCTCTATAATAACATTTCATTATATAACAGCCAAGCTCTTTTTTGGGACTGGTTTTTCATGTTATGTTATATTATACGTTCTTTATAACAAACATTTCGCTATAGCAACTATAAGAGGAGTCTTACATATCCCAAAAGGCTCAAAGAGGATGTCTCATTCCAAGAACTTGTACTTTTTCGACTACTTATGATCTCTAAGACGAGAATCTTCCTTCCATTGCATATTCGGGTGCCATGTATCCACTGTAAAAATGTCAGTACGATTCGAGTAGTTTAGCTGGTATGCAAAGGTATGGTATTGTATATAGATCAATGATCACTTACTAAGTACCAGCTACTCTCATTGTGTCTGCTTGATCTTGATCAGATACGAAAATCCTATAGCCATGCCAAAATCTGAGATCTTTGGATTGAAGTTATTATCGAGCAAGATGTTACTTGGCTTTAAATCTCTATGAATTATCTTCAATCTTGAACTCCTCTAGCCCTTGTTTCGATGCTTTTGAAAGCCTCTTGACAGCTATTTCTTTCCCATCTTGCAATTACCCCTACAAGGAATCAGCAACATGAAATATGGAAAGTGATCGAGAGAGATGAAACTCGTACCTTGTAAACTGGACCAAAACCGCCCTGACCAAGCTTATTATCTTCATTGAATTGGAATGTAGCATTTGCAATCGTATCGATGCTGAAGACTGGTAATTCTTCCATATTAACTGGACTTCTATTACCAAGTAAAGCTACCTCCTCTCTTTTCACTCCAAATATTAGCAGGGATACAAGTTACTATAGCTAACAAAGCGCTTATAAATGTATAATACAAAAACTTAATAGCATGTTTACCTCTACGTCTGATCACCATTGTGTAGTAAAGGAACAGACAAACACAGAGTGTAAGACAACCAACGATTACTGTAATTACGATTTTCTTAATGTCATTACCATTATCTGCAGAAAACACTAAAGGTCAACAAACATCAGTTCTTTAATTCAATTAAGTCGAACATATCTCAAAGGCATAATACATAAATGTCTCTTTTGATTTGGCCTTTGCTGACATCCATGCCATCCAACTTTGAGTGTGCATGAGAGCGTAGATGTGAGTTGAGGCCAAGTAAAAGGGCACGTTTATGTATTATGTCTATCTCAAATGACTGACAATGAGTCTTTTATTCAGCACCAGAATACTTACCAAGCTCTGAATGTGCCACGTGAATATAGAGATCATTCCCCGAGAGCTTTGAAACTGCTGAATGTCAATCATTTTACTCCACGACATACAGCCGATACTTGAATCAAATGCATACCCTATGCAGGAACAATTCCTCAAGCACTGGATTCTATATAAGTCTTCTGTAGTAGATGACGTTTCAGCAAAATCAGGCAATTTCATCAACTCCATCTTTATAAATCCGTCCTCTTTACTTGAATACGCGGTGTTATTCTTAACTTGGCATTGCAAAGCACTCCTCCTAATACAACCACTAGTCCAATTCCCCTTTTGCCATTCTTCCCTGTGCTTTGGCTCGAAACCTCTCAGACAAGAACAGACGGGTGACTCCAAATAATTGCAGCTCCCAAATGGACCACAGGTTCCATAAACTTCTCAGTCGTTATTGAGAGCTGACCATATTATCTTCCAGTTCGTCTCATTCACATCCCAAATTGATTGAACGAAGTTCCCTATCCAATCCAAGACTAATTTCCTGAACAAATTATCACGAACAGGTCCAGTAAAATATACAACACCTTCGCGATCATTCACTACATCAAATCCATCAGACACCACAGAATACATATTCTGCACTCTTATAAAGATCTGTCCATTCCATAGACCAGTACGCCAATAGGGACGCCTTCCTTTCCATATATACACCTGAGAAAAGACTCCAGCGTACATTCTTAAAGAAAAGTCTCCGATATTAGGATCCGAAGGACTTCTCCAAGATCTTGCTTCAACCATCTCCCCTGTCCTTGTATTTTCACTTATTCTCATTCTAGGAATAGTTGAATCAGAAGGATGTTCAAAACGCTGCCATATTGTGGTCATATTGTCCCGATGATCAACGAGTACAAAGTTCCCAGAATCTTGGAGAAGGCCATTTGAGTTTTACCTGAGAAGTTGAACCATTTGATGACCAAAGAATCTCCTCCTCTCCATTCGTTATAACGATATTTCCACCACGAGATATCTTTACAACACCAGAAGAATCTCTTAAAGGTTTGTCTCTATTAGCCACCCAAATGACAGTTGTTACAGAAGAATTGTACCAAAGACTGAAAAATCCTAACTTGAATACGCCTCCTGGAGACGATAACATTTCAGGATCACTCAGAGATCGAGTGCTGGTTATGTTATCCACTTCACTACATAATCCTGTATCAATAAAACGAAGAATAACAAGAATTATATGAACAAGATATTGCAAATTTCTTCTTCTGCTGCTGCTGTTACTCATCTTTTTGGTTTCTAAGACTTCTCCTATTTCCACACTAGATGTACAAAAGCACAATATGTTGTCAAAGTCTACTATCACAAACCACATATCATTCTCAATCAGAAACTTTTAGGCCAATGGAAAAATTGACACTTAAAATGAATAATGCAGAATGTAGAGTTTTAACTTCTATACGCGCTGATAGTATAAGTCTTCTCTCCCATCACTATCATTGTGTAGTTCTAACTTCTAAGTTACAAGACATGTTCAAACCTATTGCTATCAAGTATGTTCCACTAACTTGAAATAACATCATGAATTGACAAGTTTTACGTTGGTTATCAATCTACCACAACACTTTTTTGTATCTAGGCTTAGGACCGACAATGTAAGCAAGCTCACACCCCTAGAGTTACTAACTTGAAATAACAAAAAAAAAAGAAAAAACTACATTAATTCCAATGGAGAATCTGACTCATATAGAGACTCATTGTTATTCTATTGGTCCAAAATCCAAATATATCTTTCCATTATAAATATACTCATGTCATTATGCTTAGGCACAAACACATTTCTTTTCTTTAAATTATAAAAATGCTCATTGAAAAAAGAAGAAGATGAAAATAAAACAAAATAGGTATTGAGGTAAAAATATGACATTTAAGCTTAACTCAATCTTAGATCAGAAATATAATGGTTGATATATTTAAACTATTTCGAAAAAGTAAAATGAGTGAAAATTCAAAAGCCATGTTAGTGTGAGAATTGAGTGGGGAACTTGACAATAAGCTTGCACCTCATCGTCAACATGCTTGTCAACTATGAGTGGTAATAATGCACATAGTGAAAAAGAAAAATGTATTCTGTGATAGGCAAACACATATTACACTTGTGGATTATGATATTTGATTCAACACGAAATATTAACATGTAATTGAAAAATGAATGACAAAGATATCATACAAATTGAGACGGATGAATCGTACAATGATAATTATGCATATCTTTAAAAAGATGATTTCATCTACCAGTTATGTTTGTGATACTGATATTGTTCAAAGTACAATTAGTTTCATTGCACATTTTGAAGATACAATCATGTCTTTCTGTAAAAGCAGGTTGTGATGGTGTAGGAATACTTGTAGTTTCACTGGTAAGCATAGCAAGAAATGATGAAATACTTGGCCTGTCTTCAGCAAATTCTTGAACGCATAGCAAACCAATCTGTATGCATTTTTTTATCTCCATTTCTGAGCTTGGGTTCAATATGAATGGATCGATAAAAGTTGATAAATCTTGTTCTTTCCATAACATCCATGCCTGAAAAAACAGTGAAAAATTGATCATCAAACTAATTGATGCACAAAACACAGTGACAGCAAAAGTAATTCTACAAATTGTAAGGTACACACAATCGAACTCTCTATAACAAATCGTTGCTATAATGGTGAAATTTACTTTGGATGTTCTCTATAATAGCATTTCACTATAGCAACCAAAAAATATCTGGACAAATGATGTCGATGTAGAAATGTTTTGACTGTATAGTTTTTGCAGTATTAGTATTTGAATAGTAGTATATAAGGGGAATCTTACATATCCGAAAAGGCTAAAAGAGGATGTCTCATTCCAAGAACTTGTACTTTTTCGGCCACTGATGATCTCTAACACTAGAACTCCAAAGCTGAAGACGCCGGATTTCTCAGAGAATCTTCCTTTCATTGCATATTCTGGAGCCATGTATCCACTGTAAAAATGTCAGCACGTTCGTGTAAAAACTGATTAGTTAATAAATATGTATGATATGGTTTTTTTAAGGGAGAAAACTATGTAAAGCTATGGTATATATGGATCAATGATCACTTACTAAGTACCAACTACTCTCCTCGTGTCTGCTTGATCTTGGTCAGACCCGAAAATCCTAGCCATGCCAAAATCTGAAATCTTTGGATTGAAGTCATTATCGAGCAAAATGTTACTTGGCTTCAGATCTCTATGAATTATCTTCAATCTTGAATCTCTGTGAAGATAAAGGAGTCCTCGACCAACCCCTTCGATTATAGTGGAACATTTTCTCCAATCCAAAATGCCTCGGTGTCCTTCATCTAGATGTTTGTCAAATATGAACGGAGAAGGATTAACTTTGCTTCAAAAGAAATGTGGAGCAATGTTGCTCAGACTCCCCAAAACTGTTGATGTTCTTATGTCGGATCCAACAAAAGTGCAGTACTTTTGGAGGATTTAACAAGCATCCATCGACATTATTGAAGAGTCCGAACACATCCAAGCTTTTCTTGGGCATATATTCATAAATCAACATCTTCTCCTCTTTATCAACGCAACATCCCAAGAGTCTAACAAGGTTTCTGTGTTGGACTTTAGAGATCACCAACACTTCATTCATGAACTCCTCCAGCCCTTGTCCCGAGGCTTTTGAAAGCTTCTTGACTGCTATTTCTTTCCCATCTTCCAATTTTCCCTACAAGGAATCAGCAATTTCAGCAACTGAAATTTGAAAAGTGGTCGAGAGAGAAGACAACTGTACCATGTAAACTGGACCAAAACCGCCCTGACCAAGCTTCTTATCCTCATGGAACTGGGATGTTGCATTTGCAAGTGTATCGAGGTTGAAGACTGGTAACTCTTCCATATGAACTGCACTTCTGTCACCAAGTAAATTTATCTTCTTCCTTTTTACTCCTAATATCAGCAGGAAAACAAGTCAACTACTATAGCTAACAAAGTGCTTCTAAATGTATAATAAGAAAACTTTATAGCCTGTTTTACCTCTACGTCTGGCCATCCTTGTACAACAAAGGAACAGACAAACACAGAGTGTAAGAAAACCAAGGATTACTGGAATTACAATTTTCTTTATGTCTTTATGATGATCTGCAATGTAGAGCAATCACAAAAGGTAAACAAATATCAGTTCTCCACAGAAGTAGCTACTTAAAGTATATCTATGAAATTCAATCAAGTACATGATATCTCAAATGACTGATTAAGCTATTCTGGGTGGATAACAAGTCTTCTATTCAATATAACTATACACACCAAGCTCTGAATGTGCCATGCGAATATAGAGATCTTCCCCCCCTGCTTTGGAACTGCTGAATATCAATCAAGTTGTTATTCCACGACATACAGCCAACACCTGAGTCATATGCATACGCTATGCAGGCACAATTTCCCAAACATTGGCTTCTACACTGGCCTTCTCTAGTTGATGACCTTTCTGCAAAATCAGGCAATTTTATTGACCCTATCTTTAGAAATCCGTCTTCTTTACTTGAATCCCCTGAGTTATTCCTTAGTTCACATTGCAAAGCTTTCGTCCTAAGACAACCACTAGCCCAATTCCCCTTTTCCCATTCTTCCCTGTGCTTTGGCTCGAAACCTTTCAGACAAGAACAAATCGGCGACTCCAAATGATTGCAGCTACCAAATGGACCACACATTCCATAAACTTCACAATCGTTATTGGGAGCTGACCATATTATCTTCCAGGTCGTCTCATTCACATCCCAATATGATTGAACCAAGTTCCCTTTCCAATCCAAGACAAATTTCGTTAAGAAATCAAAATCACCAGGGCCAGTAAGATATACAGTACCTTCCCGATTGTTCACTACATTGAATCCATCAGACGACACAGAATACATATCCTGCACTCCGATAAAGATCTGGCCATTCCATTGACCACTTCGCCAATAGGGCTGACTACCTTTCCAGATATACACCTGAGGAATGAATCCAGAATTCATTCCTAGAGAAAAGTTTCCGAAATTAGGATCCCAAGGGTTTCTCCAAGATTTTACTTCTACCCTCTCCCCTGTCCTTGAGTTTTCACTTATACTCATTTTAGGGACAATTGAATCAGAAGGATGTTCAAAACTCTGCCATATTGTGCTCCCATTATTCAGATGATCTACAAGAACAAAGTTCCCAGAATCTTGGAGAAGGGCAATTGAGTTTACCTGAGAGGTTGAAACATTTGATGACCAAAGAATCTCCTCCTCCCCATTCATAACGACGACATTTCCATCCCCAGAAATCTTCACAACCCCAGAAGAATCTCTTAAAGGTTTGTCCCTATTAGCCACCCAAATGACAATTGTTTCAGAAAAATTGTACCAAATACCAACATACCTGTTAGAGCTGTTTAGAGGACTGAAAAATCCCAACTTCAAGACGCCTCCTGGAGATGATAAAATCCCAGGATCCCTCAGAGATAGAGTGCTGGTAATGCTATCTATTTCTGTGCAAAATCCTGTATTAAAATAATGAAGAAAAACAAGAATTACATGAACAAAATGTTGCACATTTCTGCTGGTGGTGGTCATCTTTTTTGGTTTCTAATACTCCTCCTATTACCAAGCTATATGTAACAAAGCACAATAAGTAGACAAAGTTTACTATTATAAGCTTCCAAATTGTCAAAGTCCACTACAAAACCATTTTGTCAACCCCACAGAACTAGCAAAAAAAATTTAGGCCACACATGTCATTCTCAATCAGAGACTTTCAGGCCAATCAAAAAATTGGGCTAAAAATCAGTTCATACTATAAAGACTTCAAAATTTCAGTCTTAGAAATGAGGATAAGAATCATTTCAAAGTTCAAACTACAGTTTTCAGTTCATACTATAAAGACTTCAAAATTTCTTCTGTACAAACTACAGTGTTCTCTTCTTTTGTCACACGATAAATCCGATTTCTTTCCCTTCACAACCCTGGAACAAAACACTAAAGTAAACAATGATGGCTAGACTAATCCAAATTCACCTTTAGACATATAGTATCTGAAACTCATTGGCTAGACTGATCCAAATTCACGCTACATACTTGTGAAAGTGCTCCCCACCAAAAGTTCTCCATTACCCGGGCCTTAAAACTGAGACTTTAATTAAAGGTGGAGGAGAGATTTCAACCATCCCGCCACACCCATGAGTAGTAATGTAGTTCTGGTGTAGTAATAAGGATTCTTTGAATAATTTCCCTTTCGCTGTGTTCCACTATATTTAACGATGAAACATGTGTGCACATCATATGGTACAATCACATTTACTAAAAATGACAAACTTATAATAAAGATAATACATCACAAAAGCCCATTACCTTCATAGTACCAAACTCAAAAATACAAGAAGTAAATAGTGAACTAAGTCTTACATGACATGTGTGGGAGGAAAAGTTTAAGTAGACTACGGAATCCATCTAAGCTAGAATAGTGCACACATATTACACATCAATTAGGAGAAATCAAATTCCACTTCGTCTCACAATATCTTCTCAATGCCATCATGTGTTGAATTTTCTTACCTGCAGAAAACCATAGATGGAACTAAATCTTAAATATATTCGATAGGATCAAAAATGATTCCGATAAGACATAATGTTTTAGAAACACACCGAAGAACAAGGCCAAGAGTGCTCAAGTCCAGTGAGAAATATACTTGACATATTGCAGGAAATCCACATGATTCAGTGAGTTATCTTAGCCAAAGCAGCTCTTTCTTCCATTTTTTGCAACGATTTGTCCTCTAGACGTAAGGAATGGCAAAGAAGCGACTCAGCCCCATAGACCCCTGAAGAAATAAGCTGAAAGCACTAGAAGATAACAAGATGTAGACAGGTGATGAGAAGTGACAATTATCAGTAGGAGGTTTTCATGTTAAAATTATAAGGCTCAAAGTTTTCAAATCTGTCAGTCTTACATTCTCATAATATTATTTAATCAAACGTCACAAGAATCAGTACGCATGTGCTCAAATTAGAAACTGTGCTGTATTTTTGTGGAGTAAGCAAAAGGTCTTTTTTTTTGTTTCGACCCAACTCGACCAATATTAGAAACCCACAAGAAAATTGTATAAACCAAAAACAATGAACTAACAATTGAGCAAATGTCTCTCTTACGCCATTTTTTTGTTTGTTTTTTTATAACCAAGAAATCCTGAGAGGCAGTGGTGCACAGTTTGAAACTTGGTAATAATGAGCCCGCCATTCTACCCTTCTCCACTTAAATATCGAACCTGTGACGTGCACTAAGCTCATACCACTAGAACAAAGCACTAGGCCTCTCTAATGCTATTCTCAAGGGCAACAATTTCAAAATATATTAATCAACAATAAACTAATTAATTGTATCCCATCCCATACTCTAAGTGTAAGCTAGCCTTTCTTCTGTTGATATTCAGATGGCTCCTCTCAATTTTCAGTAGCAAAGTTACCATCAAACTTTTACACTTACAATAAAAATCTATTCTTTTAGCTTTTGACATAAACTCTTCAATGTAAATGTTAACTGCTAAGGATCATTGTTTTGATATCAATAATTATTTTCAGTACACATAGGAAGCAACATAGTTCTCAGTCACGCTTTTCACAAGAACAGATAGAAGAAAGCACAAAAGTGAAAAATCATGTTCGAAGTCGATCTTTTCACAAAAACACAAAATACAAAGCAAAAATGACATTAGACTTCATCTCAAAGATCATATGAGCTTGAAACCACATCCTGAAACTAACAGACATATAACTAAATGCGCAAAAATCATATACATAACATAATATTTAAGCTTCAACATGTTACATGTTTATTGGATCTCTAGAATAGAGACCTACCTAGTTTCTCCAGAAACAAATTTTAACATCTAAACCTGAAGGTCTTTAATCTTTCTTGTTAAAGTAATGGGGAAGTCGTTATGTAAATCACTACAGACAAATAGATTTTCCAGCAGTAATTAGGTTCGAGAGATTTACCTGTCAGTACACTGCAGACCTTCTTAGTTGCTGGGTGGGGGGAGTAAGACCCAGAAGAAATGGTGGAACATGATACCCTCCTGTATATGGTGGACTCTTTGGAGAGAAAGAAACAAGAGGTGTCTAGAAAACACTGCAGAATCAGTGCAAAAGATCAAATGGCGTTGTATGAAGACTCTCTTTTTGGTGTAAAGAGGAGGGTATAGAGGATGCTGGACAGGTTAAAAAAAAATTTTCTTCTTTATAAGTTTAGTAGCAGCTATCTTGAGTTGGTTTTTTTGGGTCACTGCTGTAAATCTTTTTGGTGGTTGCCAGCATACCCTCATTGCTGAGGAATACAACTTTACCTTTATCAAAAAGAAAATTACTGCTTGCAGAATTATCCCCGAAATACTTCATTTCAGCAATTTTGCGTATATGCTGAAGGTTCCCTTAAAGAAACTGTGATGAGTAGCAGGTCTGTCACTGTGCAATTATATACACCGCTATAGCAGAAACTAAAAACTTCTTTTGGATGTTGAATAATGCAGGCACCTAAGGTGTTAAGCCATTCAATAGAAGATTACTGCCTCCATACATTAAATGGATGAATTTCTTATTGTAAAGCAAAATAAATGCTTCACCCTGAACCTCTCAAAATCATACCAGAGCACAAATAAACGGATGATCTTCAGGCACAATGGATACTATGTTGAGGACAACGCAATATTATAAGCAATGGAGACTGACCTTCAACAAAAATCAGCCATTATATGTTATTTAAAAGCACGCGCAGAGAAAGCATGATGCATCTCATCAATATGACTTATTTTGCAAGGCATTTATGATGATAAGGAACTGAATTATCAGAAATTAATAAGAATGAACCATGGAAATGTCTTGATCTGCTAGCATCAAGTGATGGGTCGAAAACATTTGGATCAACATGGAGATCCATTCATTTCACTGTCAATCCATTTAGGAACTATCAGAGCAACAAGTTCCAGTATTGAAGGGTAATACACTGGAGGCTATAGACTATGAATCTTCAGCATAACCCAGCCCATCTCTTAAAGTTCAATGCTGCCTCTCTCTTTTTCATCTGAGTTTCTGACTGGAATTTTGGAGCCTTCCCCTTGTAGAGTGTTTTGTGGTATTTTAAGAAGAGGGTGCGATATTTATACTTGTCAATAAACATATTGCCTTTCTCCATCATCTGTACGACTTCAATTGCTCGAACAAAAAAACCACCTCTAACAAATGTATAAAGCACAGCATCTAACAGTTCCTGATCGAACTTCATTCCACTAGAAAAAGCAAGAGACTTCATTTCACCCCATAGTTCTGTCACCTCGACATATTTTCCGCCAATGGCAGCATAACCAGTGACCAGAGAATGAAAAGTTTGTACATTTGGAAAATGGCCCAAACTCCTCATCTTCTTAAAAGCCTTTTCGGCATCTTGCATCAACCTCTTTTTGCAGAAGAAGTGAATTACATTATTCCAGTCATGAACTCCATAATCTACTTTTTGCCCTTCCTTGATTTCATGCAAAAGCGTCACCATTAAACTAGCTTCACCTCCTTCTGCAGACCCTTTCACCAACTTCTCAAATTCTTGATGACCAGCTCTTGGTATCTTAGCCTCTTTCATCTCCTTGAACAGGTCAAGGGCCCCTTGAGAGTCCTTCTGTATCACCCTGGACTGGATCAATACTTCATAACAGCTTGCATCTATCTGAATCCCAGCTTTACGAGCATCTCTAAGCAGTGATGCAACTTCCCCGGCTCGATTCTCTTTACAGTATGCTTTCAAAAGAGATGCATAAACAGAAGAACCAGTTCTAACACCAGCCAATCGCATTTCATCCAGAAGGTCATGTGCCTGATCTAACCATCCAAGTGAAATACAAGAGTTTATCACATGAACCAAGGCAGAATCATCAACTGAAACTGGAGAATCTTGTTTCTCTGCCTTAATTAGAAATTCTGCAAGATCTTTTGTTCTCCCAGCTTCTAGGAAAGCCTTTACCAATTTAACATATAATTTCTCAGTAGGCTGGAGAATACCATGTTCAGTTGTAATAAATTCAATTTGCTTCTGCAACTTAATTACCAAGACATCAAGTAAGTTTTTAGCAATGGTCTGCAGTTTTGAGAACTTTCTGTCCCTACAGATATCTTCATATGATACCAAATTTCCTGATTCATCTGGCTTTCGATGATGGGCATCCTCAGGAAGACCATTTGAACACAATGTATCGCCACTTCTAGAAACCTCAAGAAGCAAACTAGCTATACCAAGAGAATTTTTAGCTTTCTCTGCCTTGCGAAGCATTTCTAGAACCATGTGGGATGTAGATTCAAGATCTCCAAACTTCAGAAAGCATGAAAGCAAACAATTATAGAACTGACGAAACTGCATCTCCGTCACATTAGGGGCCTCTTCCATGTCTCTCTTAAGCTTTTTGAGCTCCTCCTTTCGTCCGTTCTTCTCATAAATATGAGCCATTATGATTAGTAAAGTAGCATCAGCTTTCAAGTTGATTCGAGGCATCATGTCGAGGAGCTGCTCTGCTTTTCTAGTGGTTCCAAACAGAAGACATCCAGCTAAAGCAATGTTGAAACAAGTGGCATTAGGCTTCATGAAAAGCAGAAATTCGTTGCTCTTTTTACGGGGATCAACTCTTCCATCCTGGAATAAGTAACCTATTTCAAGGACCAATTCAACAGCAAGGTAGGATCCAGTAGAGGTCTGTGACATATAAGCCAGGATTGCAGACCAAGCACTCACAGGTGGATACTTCTCTGTTTCCACAAGCTTCCTTAAAAGAGTAGATGCGGGAATAGGTGATCCACATTTGGCAAAAGCTAAAGAGAGATATATAAGAGTATTCCTCTCAAGCAAGTCATGCTTGTTTTTCTCAAATGCTTGTTCAACCAAGCCATAAGCCCTGTCCAGCTGTCCAAGATCTGAGCTTTCAGTACTGGCTGCTAGAAGTTTATTAACAATTGATTTTCTAGGAAACCCTTCCATTTGCATGTGCCTCTCATACACAGCCCACGCATTATCAAGTTTATTTTCATCAATATCATTTTCTAACTCTTCAGACATTTTACCAAGGTCTTGAGCCTGGACAAGGATTGTCCCAGCAATGGTAGAAAATGGAGCAGTCTGAGCAAACACAGTGCGGTTGACTACGTCCTGAATCTCTATGTTGCCCCAAAAACAGCCAACTGACCGATTGACATTCTTACTACTCCGATCAGACTGACTTGTGTGTCTGAAAACTATATAATCACCATTGACAGCAAACAACCGAAGCAAAGAATAAGGGAAAGCTGTCATCCTAAAGTTCAACTTCTGGAGAGTGATCATTTTCTCCAAGTAGCACTTCTAGCTCTTTATTTCATGCTGAATGTTGGCTGACAAAAGGAAATAATATTAGAGATTAGTTATTAAGTTCTTTTTCATTTGTAAAAAATATTTTACTATGTTTTCTGCCATGCTAACCTTACCTCAGGAATGGACGACACTGACACAGATATTAGAGCTATTTTGAATTCATGGATTTCAGATGCTACAGTTTGATGGCGGGAAATTGAGTTTGGTTGTGTGAATCACTATGAATAATTAAAAGGATGCTATATGAGTTGATTTCAATTTAAGGGGCTAAAACATGCAATAGAATGATAAATATTGCACTTTTTATGGCATTACTCTTTTCTTCTTCTTTTTATATAAAAAGAATATCAGTAAACAGTTTAACATAGGAACCAAATTAAAACACATATTAACTTGTAAAAAATATCATACGAATCATACAAATTGGAGTTAATTTCTTTATGCAGTGAAAGCAGACACCGAGCTCGGCAGCTCCAATTCAGAGTTCAGGTTCTACCACTAAGAAGCATGCTAAAAGTTTGCGCAATAAATTGATTAATAATAGACCTTTATATAGACTATTTCTCCTTTTTCTTCTTACATTAAGAAGGTTTGAGAGTAACTCACACGGGAAGTAAATAAGAATACAAAATTAACATGTGTAAAAAACTCATAAATAAGCATCTCGATTCTTTCTTTATGCAGTCATAATAGTCAGTGACTATGACAACCCCAATTCAGAGTTAGTCATTACCATTAGGAGTATGTTGAAAACCCGCAATATAATGACAAAGATTACACCTTTATGTCCTTAAAACTCCTTGTTTCTTCCTTTTCTATTAAGGATATCTCTGAATACTAACTAGCGTTAATTACATGGATGGTTACTCAAATTATGGAAAAATTATTCAGTGAAGTCGCTTTTGTTCTTTCTGCAACAAAAAAATCACTCATATTTTGCCAATTATCCCACAAAACTACTCCTTCCGGAAAAGTACATTTTCTCAATATCCCAGAAAATCACTCCTGTGGATCAGCTTACTAATCTCTCAGCTACCTATTCCGAGATGATGAAAAACATTTATTTATCCAAGCCAAACTGAACATGAAATCGTACAACAGTAATTAACCGAAAAATTCATGTCACATGCATTTCCCCATGTAACATCCCCCTCACAATCAAAGACACGTGGTTCTGAGGTTCAAAGCTACTGTGTCAAAAACCAGATACAGATTTGAGTAAAGATAGAAAAGAATTTGTGTCTAATCCAATTGAATATCCTGACAGCCAATCCTATAACCTATAACTGGATAGAAGGAAGATTGACATAAAATTAACTTTATTACCCCCATTATCATCAATCAACTCAACATCAGCATTCACAATAGATCAGTGTTTCTGTATCACATGAGCAATTCAGACATCCACAGCTTAGCAACTAAAACCTCTATAGTACCCTTATATAGTGGGGTTGGGGAAAAAGAGGATGATATACGCATACTTTACCCTTACCTCGTAGATATAGAGTATAACAAGGATAACCATCCAATTAGTTAACATGGGAAGCTGATAAAAATGCATATTAACTAGGAAAAAAACAGATATTGAAGCTGATTTCTTTCTTTAAGGAGTAACAATAAGAACCCAGAAGGGAAAAAAACCTCAGTTCATAGATTCTTCTTTTACCACTAAAAAACATGCTGAAAATCAACAATATAATGAGCAAAACCGCACCTTTTAAGGCTTTTTTTTTCATTTTCTCATTTTCTACTTTCAGAATACCGATTAACAACTTATTGGGGTTAGGGATTAGGCAAAAAGAGAAAATTGGAACTCACCGGTCTATTTTTTTTTGGTCGGAGAGAAAGCAGAGTTCGCCGGAGACGAAGAAAGATGACTGTGACGGTGTGACATAAACTTGATGTTGGGCCTCTCCAAAGAGAATAATTTTGGGCCAAAATCAAGAGTATGATTTGCACTTCCGTTCTATAAATTATATATAATGACAAACTAATAAAATAAATTAAATGTTATAATTATACTTTGATTTAATTGCGTCGTGTAACAAATTGTTTGTCAATCACCTCTCTCCCTCAAACTCTCGCTCGCTCCTTCTCACTTTTATACAAACACAAATCTATAAAATGTGTTTGTGTTTGTATAAAGCGATAAAAAATGTTGTATATATATACATATATTTTTGTTCCCCTTTCTCTCCTCTGGCTCGCCACTCTCCTAAATCTCGCTCACCACTATCCTAGATCTCGCTCGCCACTCTCCCAGATCTCGCTCGTCTCTATCACTCATACAAATAGAAACGAAATGTATAAATTGTGGTTCTATTTGTATAAAGTGAGAAAAATTGTATATACACATGCAATACATATATCTTCATCCTATACACTTATGTACAATATAAATATTTTCTGCCCAATTTTCTTTTGTCTTTTTCTCTTTCTCGTTTTATCTATACACAAATTATACAATTGATTTTTATACAACTGCTTTCTTTTGCATATGTATAGCGATTTATACAATTGGCTTCTTTGTATATGTATAGCGAATTATACATAATTATGTTTACTATTGAGCACAATTATGCGAACTTTGTTATAGATACTAATATCAATTTTGTGTTTGCTATATGTGAAAGTTGCTCTTTCATATTTTATATCACAATACATCATAAGTTATGTCCTGAAGTGATTATTGTTTTATATCAGGCGGAACATAACTTCAATTGTTAAAAGACAAAAATTAAAGATCAATCAATTTTATGTGTTTAATGTACATTTTTGTTCAAAAATTAACGTAAATAATGATAGAGTTGCTTTTAGATATGCAACTTAACTTTAATTTTATTTAGTTGAATTTTGGTAGACTTTAAACCCTCTGCCTTTTCAAGAAGATTTCTGCATTTTGAAGTTTTGAATTGTCAAAATCTAACTTCAGATCTGAATATCTCAAATACGAATAGTCAAAATTGAAATTTATTATCGCAGGTAACACCTCCAGTGCCTGGCAAGTGCGCATATAATTTATCGAAGGATCTCTATTTAAGACATAGCTAAAAATTATAGAATATTTAATATTTAACCGCCTTTAAAATCAATTTCAAACGAAATGCTTGAAGTTTAGCATATTGCTTGTATAATTTGAATTTAAGATAGTTAAGTGTGGCATTGATATTAGCTCATATATAAAGTTAGATACAATTGTGTATACTTTTTATTAGTTTATATATATATAGTTAAAATACAACTATTAATGTATATGTACACACCTATACACAATATATATATATATATATATATATATATATATATATATATATATATATATATATATATATATATATATATATATATATTATATATCTAATTTTTCCTAAGAAAATTACTACTAATAATAAGCTATTCGTCTATTTCAATCCAAATAACTTTCGAACAATCAACAATCTGTTTATTTATCAATCTCTGTCAATTTTAATATGTCCAAGTATATAGTTGGCCAGTAACATTGTGTTAATATAATTTTCCTATTAATTAAATCTATAGTACCCTAATTATACATAACGTTCAGCATGTCTCAACTGACCATAGAATTTGCCGGGAGTAATTAACCAATTAATTAAAATGGTTTAACATTTGTAACATGACCAAAAGCATGGTTCCATTTTTATAATACATGCATGTAACTCTTGCTTTCTGCGATAGATTTGCATAATAAAAATTTTTCCAAATATTTGTACAAACATAATAAAACCCATCCATTTTGAATGACACTTTTTTTTATTTTTGGTCATTTTTTGGCAAATTAAGTGTGTGTTACCCTTTTTAATTTTCTTTAAAAACACCTAGCTAGGTAGATAGAGGTTGGTAAGTTGTAACTAGTAAGTAACGAACTCTCTTTAAATTTTCTTGAATCCATGATCTATCTTTGGTTCCTCTGATGGTGGTGAAGAAGATGTCGACTTTAGATCTGAGCGGATCGAAGAAAAGGAAGAGGAATAATAATGAGAGGGTATCATTTAAGTTCAAGAATTTTGGTGAACAAGGGTTTCCTATAGAGTTTATTGGGTGCAATTTTGACCAAAATGTTAAACTTCTTTTGGATTGTGCACAACAAGAAAATGGGAGTATTTGGTCATTTCAATTGGAAGTTCATAGACATCCACCAATGCATGTGTTCCTATTTGTTGTTGAAGAACAAGTTGAATTGTCACTCAATCCTCATTGCAAACATTGTCAATACATAGGTAATATCACTATTCGAAAATTATTGCAAGTTCAAATTCTGAATCTGTCACGAAAAAAATAATAATAGAACATGTGGAACCTATAGTGATTAGTACCTTCATTTGTTAGGTTTGTGTTTGGTGAAATTAAATCAAATGCTAAGTGAAATTACTAAAATATAGTACTAAAAAAAATTAAATTTGCTTTGCATGACTTTTATGTTATAGTATAAATCAAATTCTTCGTATACTTACCTTTTTATATTTTAACTTTCTTAATGAAAAACTAGTTCTGTCACCGTTTAACTATCGATGTATAAAAGTTAAACTCATCAAGTACTTATGCATGGCTTCAGGATGGGGCAACAATTTGATGTGCAACAAGAAATACCATTTTCTATTGCCTTCAAAGGACACAATTGGAGCTTGTGTAGAAGGAGGAGGTGGACAAAAATACAAATATAAAACAGATGTTAATAATATTATTGGTGGAGAAATAATTAAAAGTAAGTTGAATTTGATAGAAATAGAAGGTCATATGATGCATGGTGTGTTTCATTCTAATGGTTTTGGGCATTTGCTTTGTGTCAATGGATCATTGGAAAATCCTACTTCTTCTGACTTGCAAGGTCACTCAATTATGGACTTTTGGAATCGACTTTGCATTGGGCTTCGTGCTAGGTTTGTCATCATCAACTTAATTTACTATTTTCGTTTCATTTTATTTGACGATGTTTGATTCAACTTGAAATTTGACAAACAAAGAAAGTATATATAATTTATGATTTTAAACTTGTTAGAACATATTTGTAATCGAGTGCGGAGTTATATTGCCACAATTGATGAAAACTACATACATTATATATACAAGATCAACAAATTTTATGTATCATAACGATAATTCCTTGTTTTCTTCTTGCGTTTACTTTTTTATATATATTTCGTCTCTACTATGTTTGTAGCTGAAAAAATAGTAAAATAGATAATCTAAAAGTAACATTATTTTGAAATACATAAAGATATCTTTCGTTATAGAACATTATAAACAAATACCACATAAAACGAAACAAAAATATACTAGTGTATGTTCAAACTGTTTTATTAGGAGTAGTGTCATGCTAAACTCTGTGTTCAATCAAGCACACATTGCATAAAACGATATACAAGGAGTATCTTTTATGCTTTTGTGCACCCCTTAGCCTTAATCATCGTATTTGTCTGAATTATATATCCTTCATTTTCCTTTAAACTTGCACTTAAAGTCATAAATAACTTTCTACTTTTTCAAAAAAATCAACAACTGTAGATTACCAGAACGACTAATATTTGAGATCGAAAACAATAATAATTTCTCTATGTTTTTGAAGGAAAGTAAGCTTAAGAGATATCTCAACAAAGAAAGGCATGGATCTAAGACTACTCAACACATTAGCCTATGGTGAGCCATGGTTTGGTCGATGGGGTTACAAATTTGGGCGTGGGAGCTTTGGTGTAACACAAGAAACATATCAAAGTGCAATTAATGCCTTACAAAACATGCCATTAGCTTTATTAGCACACCATCATCATCATATAGGGATTATAAATATTAATGAGATATTAATAGTGTTATCAAGGTACCAAATGTTATCTGGTCACTCATTAGTCACACTTTGTGATGCCTTTCATTTCATGTTGGAGCTCAAATCAAGGATCCCAAAGGAAAACAATAATCTTACCTCATGTTATCCAGGGCTATTAGTTGACACAACTTGTAGATGGTCACCTAAACGCGTTGAAATGGCTATTAGGGTTGTTGTGGAAGCCCTAAAAAGGGCTGAATCGCGATGGGTGTCTAGGCAAGAGGTTCGTGATGCTGCTCGTGCTTATATTGGTGATACAGGGTTGCTTGATTTCGTTCTCAAGTCATTAGGGAATCATATTGTTGGTAAGTATTTGGTTCGTCGATGCTTAAATCCAGTGACTAAAGTTTTGGAATATTGTTTAGAGGATATATCTAAAGCATTTCCTAAACAAGATCAAGGTTTTAGGGTTAATGACTCGAAAGGGAAACAACAATATAAAATCACATTGGTGCAACTTATGAAGGACATACATTTCTTGTACAACAATATTCTAAAAGAGCATAAGGGACTAATGTCAAATTACACTGGCGGTTTTGCTACAATTCCAACAGCTTCTAGAATAATCCTAGACACGAAGCACTTCCTCAAGGAATACAGAGAGGTATCAGAGCCAGATACAAGAACTGAACCAGATAAATCCAAGATTTATTGCGCGATTATGTTGTCAATCAAGGATGGATTTGGTGTAGAAGAAAAAGTAATGACCCCATTTGAGTGTTTCTTAATGAGAAAAGATGTGACATTTGATGAGCTAAAAATTGAAGTTGAAAAGGCTTTTGGGGATATTTATTTGGGATTAAGGAACTTTACCACAAGATCAATTAACAACTTGGTAAGCCCAATTAGTGGAATAGAATTGGTGTTTAATGTGATGAAACCAGGAAGCAAGATTGTTTTAGGAGGGGTAATAATGTCAAATAATGATGATATTAATATTATTAATAATGGAGGGATATTTGAAGGGATTAAGAATAATAATATTATTATGGATTGTATTTGTGGGACTAAAGATGAAGATGGTGAAAGGATGATTTGTTGTGATATTTGTGAAGTTTGGCAACACACTAGATGTGTTAATATACCAAATCATGAAGCAATTCCAGATATATTTCTTTGTAATAAGTGTGAGCAAGATATCTTACAATTTCCTTCATTACCTTAGATAATTTATATATCAACAAAACAAGAAACAAAAAAAGGTATAATAATTAATATATGTTTACAACTATTTATGCATTACTAATATTTGAGTTGGAAGAAATGTTTTATGATTATAAGAGATATATTATTCTAATATCTTGTTGAAATTACATGATATCCTATATATACATCTATTTTGTTTGATCGTACACGTACAACTCACGTGACAAAACTAGAAATTTCGTTAATAATGTTCAGATTTATATATATACGTATAAAATTAAAGTGAGTTTTTGACTTATATACGCAATACAATTTTTATGCATACATATAAGTGGCTATGTTCCATTTGTGTGAATCTACAATTGATATATATTGGTCCAATTGTCCAAATTTAATTACTGATATTAGCTTAAATATATAAAACCTATATACTAAACATGTATATCATATGTATATTTTTATTTAAATATTAAAAAAAACTGTATAATTGCTGATTATTTATAATCTTAATCACCTAAAGACATTGTACTATATATAATTATCTTATAAAATATCTACATCTCTTGGTTATTGTGGATGTCATGTAAAATTGTACAATAATGAAATAAAATTGCTAATAATAATCATAAAAAATAAATTACACACTTGTATGTATATAATAATAAAATTAAAGTTCCACAATAATTTTGTTTCACTATATAAAACAAACAAGCATATAAATACTACACTCATCAAATCAAATAGAGGAACGAATCGTCCCGTGCACTAAGCATCCTGCATTCATTTGGGATTCGAGTTTGAAGTAATATGTTTTTGTTTGAATCTTGATGTATCATGATTCAGTCTTATGAAGACTATAAGATGATAAAATAGATGAAATTCCAGATGTGACAATTCCAGCCCAAAGAAATGCAACTGGAATATACATCAAATTCAAGAAATGATGAAACTTTGAGTTATTATCATTATAAACAATTCTATTTAAATCCATAGTTGCACCTAATGCTGCACCAGCTCCTATTGCTAGTATCCCAAATATAATCTGCATCAATTTTTCAAAAATAAAATAAAATAATAATTATCTTTATAAAAAAGGATCATGTACAAGTATCCCTCAATCTATGTTCGAAATCTCAGGGACACACTTGTATTATACTAAGGTCCTATTGCCCTCCCTGAACTTATTTTATTAATACTTTTCTACTCCTTTTCGGCCTACATGACACTATCTTGTGGGCTCAATAATGATTGACTTTTTTTTCAAGCTAGTGTCACGTAGGTCGAAAAGAGGTAGAAAAATACTTATAAAATAAGTTCAGGGGGTAATAGGACCTTAGTGTAGTATAAGTGTGTCTCTGAGATTTCGGGCATAGCACTACAACAAAAATGACCATTAGCGGCATTTAATTCTTAATTGCCGCTAAATATATATTTTTAGCGGCAATTGTCACTCTTTGTATATGTCCCTAAAAAGCCTTTAGCAACATTGATTCTAATAGCACTTAAATAATGCAGGTAAAAACTTTAGCACTCTTTATTAGTCTCAATATTAAACGCCTCTAAAAATTATTTTTTTTGTTTTTGTCTCAATATTTTTAATTTTTCGAGAATCAGTTTAACCATCTTTAATTTGAAGCTAAGTTAAATTAGATCTAATTCGTAAGTTGTAAATCTTGATCTCATGTCAATATGGTTTAAAAAAAATATTTGATTAAAGTCAAACATGATTTGAATCTCAAAAAAGCAAAAAGTATCATATAAATTAGGACAAAAAGAATAAATTATACCGTAAACCTTTATTTATTATTATTTTTATTGACATACTTCCGTACTCAAATGGAAAAAAGAAAAGTGAAAGGTGTATATACTTAATTTCTCTTAAGCGGTTTAAACAATATAATGGAAATTAAAGGTCATTGAGTTGCTATAACATGTTAAATTATACGAATTTATAAATATTTCATGTAACAATATCAATGTATGTTTTTAGGAAAAAATTAATTTCTCGATTATTATTCTAATTATATATAAAAATAAAAAATGAGTAGAAATTGTATGTAATTAATTACCTTGTCACCATAGAGTTCAATCTGTCGAAAAACCTTATGATTTATCATAGGCTTCTTTCTTATGAGTAAATATATTGCAAATGGGATGTGCAACAAATTGTAGACTGATCCTGCTATCACAGCAAAAAGTGTATAACTGCAATAATAATAATAAAAAATACATAATGAGTTCGGACAAATTCAGTAGTTGTATATTTAGCTATATATATTCTTATTAAGAAATTTAATGAATACGCATACAGAAGAATTCAAAATTCAGTTACTAACGTTTGATGTCAACAACATATTCAGTGTGGTATCACAAGAGGGGTCTGAAAATGATAAAGTGTATATGCAGACCTTATTTTGTACTATCTCGTAGAGATAAAAAGATTATTTTTTTCGAAAGACCCTTGGTTTAGGAGCAGGGAAATAAATCAAAACAATTAAGAAAAAAAAAAGGAAAATACAATGGTGAAAAAGACACGGACAACTAACAAGAGACACAACGCAGAACATCCATGAAAAAAAGAAAAAAGAAAAATGATAATACTACAACGTCAGACATGGTGCTCCAAACTATCACTCAACCTATCCCGCGAAAGACACAACTTTAAATAAGAGGATATGAAGGCCAGTCATTAGGACAAATGAAATCTAAAATTTAGAATTTATAAAATTCAAATTCTGACTAAGCCTATAAAGAGTAGGATATGATCATAGTGTTTTGACTACATCTTTTGAATATCAAAAGTTCACAACATAACATTCAAAGATCTAAATAGAATATTCAAATTCTGACTCCATCACGAAATAATTTCGATTACCTGTACGAGCGATAATAATCATATGTAAGTCTAGCTCCATTATCAAAAGTAACTACACTAGTTTGTAACACACCCCATGACACAAGAAGAGTAGCACTTGTTATAACCCTAGCACCTAATGTAATTAATGGTATTTTAGATGATGATGAAGAAGATTTTACATCAAAATTATATTGAGGATAATTTGACATTTTACTATCCTAATAAACTCAAAATTAAGCTTTTAATTCTATCATATAATTCCTTAATATGATGGTCCTTTTTATATATACTCTCTACAAGAACCTTCAATTATTAATTTAATTACTTTTTTAAATAGTCATATATTTGAACCAAAATGTCGATTAAATCGAAAAATGTCTTTTTTTTTTTGTTTTCTTATATAGTGTATGTTATTGTTGGATTATTGGGGGGAAAAAACACAAATAGATAGTATATTAGATTGTATTATTTTCTTTAATTTGCCGGCCACGTATGTTAATTGGAGTACAATTTAATTGGTTCAAGTTTTTTTACAATTTTTTGATGTTGTGGGGGCTTTGTCTATTTCCTAAATTATTTAATTATCGATATACTCGTAATTGGATTTACGATTAAATATTTAAGGTTGTTAGATTCATCGATATTCATACTTAACATATTGCTTTTGTTTGTATTTACTCCATCGTAGATATTGTCTGCTTTGAGCTTTAGCCAATACAATTTTAAAAGGAAAAATTACTTAATCATACGAACATTTATATTTACTTTATAGTTTGGAATAATTATAAATTGTCTTACTATTTAATACTTTCATATCAGATTTCAAGTCGTGAGATACACGTAGATACATGTATTTTTCTATCAGATACATTGATCGGGTGAGAGGCGATCGAGAAAAGGGAGGCAAGCCAGAAGGTCTATGTATATCATATACAATTGAGCAATATACATATATCTTGAATACCCGATACATTATGAAATACAAGTACATAGATAGAGAAGGGCGAGCGAGAAAATCAGATACATGCAAATTCACTTGGATACAATGTATCTGGATATATTATACTTAATTTTTACCCCTTACATTCAAAATACATGTATCTAGATGAGTCGAATACATGTATTCGAGGTTCAAATTCATGTAAAATTTGTAATATTATAAATTTGCATGAACGAAAATAGTTTACTTCTAAACTAGTGAAATTTATATTGTTTCACTAAAGTTTAAGACTTGTATCATTAGATATCAACAATTTTTTTCCCGTATTTTATTAAGGTAAAATTTCCTTAGAGTAATCACAAAACCAATTATATTTTTCCAGTTGATTACTAGCAAATGTTTTGTAGCTATATATATATATATATAAAGTGAGAAAAAAATAAAATTTCACTCAGATTAAATAAGAAACTTTTTAATATTTCAGTGAGAATCTATTTCTCACCATATATTTTTTTATTTAATGGGTTTGATAAAAAATAAATGAAAAAAATCATATTTCATAACATAAAATTTTAACTAACTCACCATGGCAAACATATATTTGTAATACTGATATGTTAACTTATTCCAATAGAGTAATACTTTTTGAACCATAGCATATTTGATATTCTTATGAGAAATCAATGTATCAAAAATGTCAATATGAAATCTTATTTTAATTCGATACGTCAATTATTTTTTCGATATTTTAGTTTAGTCTTTTTATTATTGGATTCTTAGATAGTACAAAAAAAAATTAGTTTGCCGGCTACGTTTACAAACACAAGTTATTTGCAACCATCCAAGTCAAAGTAGAAATTAGGGCTACTCACAAAGCGCATTAATATTGTATTTATCGGTGTGTAGATGTTTTAAATCGAGATATGTTAAATCGATATTCAAATTAATAGGATATTTATCATCATTTTTTGGTTAATCAAATAAAGATATTCAACAGTTTCGGTTTCAATTTAATTGATAAGAAATGTTTTTCTATTTTTTTTTTTAATTTATCGGTTTAATCAAAATTCACACAATTTAGCATAACGTACATCTTGTAAACGCATACAAAGACGGATTCAAATGCTTTCGTTTCTTTATTTTTGATTTTCGATTGTAATTGCATTTTTACCATCAATAAGCTAAGTAATTTTTCATCCTTTACTAGAGGACTCGAATACGTAGTCGCCTTTATTAGTGAGCGTTTTACCTTTAATTTTTTTTTTTAAAATCAATACGAATCAAAATTTAAACGAATTCCTATATGAGTATTGAACAACGTACGAAAAATAAATAAATAAAAAGTCAGATTTTTGGAGTTTCCCACTGTTTTTGTCTAGTTATTTTATAACTTTTGCTTTTGTCCATATAGGCACAAGTTGAAAATAAATAGGAAATAAAAACACTGTTTTAGAAATCGTATAATAGAAAAAATAGAGGTGACAAAAAATGGCTTAATTGACCTTAAAATGGAATTTAAGTTTTTGTAATTATTCACTTGTAATTAAGGAATCAAATTAATTACTTTAATTAATCTGGTATTGCATTATTGGTAGCACATATCGCCGTTATAATTTTCCATTAGTTAGATAACAAATTTATAAGAAAAAATTGAAATTGATAGGAATCAAGATCAATTAAAATTAGGAAAATGCACAAGTACCCTCTAGACTATAATCGAAATTTCAGAGATACATTTTAACTAAACTAAGGTCCTATATATTACCCCCTAAACTTATTATTTTTGTAATTTTGTGCATATTTTGTCTTACGTGACACACTCCGTGACCCCACACAATTGAAACGCGTGAAAGATATTTGGATGCCACGTAAGTGATAAATATGCACAAAAGTACTAAAAAATAAGTTCAGGAGGTTATAGGACCTTAGTTAGTTAATGTGTCTTTGTAATTTCGATCATAATTTAGGGGATACGATACTTGTGCATTTTCCCATTAAAATAGCAATATATTAAGTTTTTAAAAGCTCTAGATATGTTGAGTTATTATAAACAGTTACCACATTATATATACATTCTTTGTCCCAATTTATATAATCAAAATTTCGAATTCAAACAAAAAAAATTCGTTGACAGTATATGTTTTCATATATTATCTAATATCTTAAATTTTATTAAATTATTGTATTATATAATACTTTTAAATTATTTTTAAATATAAAATTTTATTTTAAAATATTTAAAGAATTTAATGCCCGATAAATTTTTTTTTGATTTTTTTTTATTTTTTATTTTTTTACTCAAATATATTGATGAAACAATTACTTAAGTGGAGAACAAATAACTTTATAATAATTTATCATACGATTTTATAATTTTTTGTTTATTTGATAATACTGAATAAACAATTGGGGCCATTTTAATAGTTTTAGAACTTATGTGATTTTTATGTTTGTGAAAAAATATGCAACACCAAAAAAATTCTACATCGCATGTCCCAACAAAACTTCAATTTCTTCTCATGATTCCATATTACGATACCATATATAAATCTTTCACATTCTTGAGTTAGTTTAGTGAAAATTGTATATACATATTTATGGTTGAGCATTGAGATACATTATTAGTACATGCTATCAATACAAATAAGAGAAATATACACAAAACTCTCAAAAACATGGGAATAATATTGCAAAAAAAATAAGAGAAAGTTGTTGACTAAATACAAATGCAGATGAATACTTTCACAAACAAAACAAGAAAGAATTTTACATTCTTTTGGTTTTTGTGTTTAGCCACTGTTGCTTGAACTACTTCCAGGCATAAGTTCTCTCAACATAGCCACAACTTGTAACATATTAGGCCTTTTTGATGCAAAATCCTCTACACATTGCATTGTTATCTCTAAGTACCTTACCATCTCTTTAACTTCTAAAACTTCTGCTTCATCATTCCCTTTAGTCACTGATAACAATTCTTGATCAATTACTTCCATTGATTTCCCTTCTCTTACTTTCATTTTCACCCATCCTACCAAGTTTGTATCACCAAAGTCTTCCTTATCTGTTGGCCTTTTACCTGTCAAGAGCTCAAGAAGCACGACTCCAAACGAGTACACGTCTCCCTTTGCCGTGCACCTAAAACTCTGATAGTACTCAGGTGGTACATATCCTGGTGTACCTGCTAGTGTTGACACACTGAGGTGTGTGTCCAGAGCGCTTATCAGCCTCGCCATCCCAAAATCAGACACCCTAGCGTCCATTTCGTTGTCTAGTAGCACGTTGCTTGACTTCATGTCGCGGTGTATGATGTGTGGGATGCAATTGTGGTGAAGGAAGCAGAGTCCTTTCGCTGCTCCTCTGGCTATTTTTTTCCTTTCCTCCCATGTTAAGATCCTTCTATCGCGTGTTCTTGTCTTCCCGTGTAGCATTTCTTCTAGGCTGCCGTATTCCATGAACTCGTAAACTAGAAGTCTTTCCTCACCAACCTTGCAGTATCCTAAGAGGGGTACAAGGTTCTTGTGCTTGATCTTTCCTAATGTCTCCATTTCAGCCATGAACTCTCGGTCGCCTTGGCAACTTAACCTGATGAGTTTCTTGATTGCAACACTTGATCCATCTTTCAACGTTGCCTTGAAGACTTCACCGAATCCTCCAGAACCGATGAGGCTTGCAGCTGAGAATCCATTCGTGGCCTCGATAAGTTGTGAGAACTTCAGCTTCCTAAGTTGTCTTTGGAAAGTTGCTACATTGATGCTTAATGGCTCCTTCTCTTTGTCAATCTTCCATGCTGAAGCTGCATAGTTAGTAGTCAAACTACTGAGCATTTTCACCCCTTCAGCCTCTCTTCGCCTTGCACGCATAGCAATAGCCCAAACTATCAAAATGCATACTGAGGCAATGGAAATGAGAACTCCAAGAACAATGCTATTAGCCCATGATGCAGCTGAACTTCTTTTTTCTCCTCCTCCGTCTCCAGTATTCGTGGCAGGTGAGTTATACTGGCATTCGGATAACGGAACCCCACAGAGTCCTGGATTGTTTGCATATTGACTTGCAGGAAGTGTACTAAGCTGACCCCTTTGTGGAATTTGTCCTGTCAATTCATTATTAGACAAGTCAATCTGCACCAAGAAAGAAAGAAGCGAAAACGAATCAGGAATTTGACCCTGCAATCTGTTATGTGATGCATCAAACACTCCCAAATTCTTTAGCCCTCCAAGTGATGAAGGAATCTCTCCTGACAAATGGTTGTGTGATATAACAAGAACTTGCAAAGCTATCATATCACCAAATTCATCAGGGATTTTCCCACGAAGCTCATTGTACGAAAGATCAAGGTACTCGATAGTCTGATACCGAGTAAAAGCGCTAAGAACCGGACCAGAATACAGCCTAGTGAAATCACAACTCTTTAGTGATGGAACCTGTAAAAGCCTTTCAGGATGTATCCCATAAAACTCAAGCAATCCTCCAACGCCTCTGCACGAATTCCCTACATTTCGAACAAACACCAAAGTGTTACCTGAAAGAATCCCACTCAATGCTTTAGCCCCTTGCTGCCTACCAAGTCGCGGTGGGATCTCCCCGGTTAACCTATTGCTACTCAAATCCAACCAAACCAAGCTACTACAATTGACTAATTCACTTGGAATCTGACCACTCAAACTGTTATTTGCTAGCTGCAAAACAGCCAGCCTTGAAAGATGGCTAAATTCTTTAGGAATCTCACCACTTAGTCCATTACTTGTGAGTGCAATCCACTCAAGATTACCACAATTAAACAACTCAACAGGAATTTTCCCACTCAAGTAGTTGTTATTAAGTATAAGATTCTTCAAGTTGCTGCATTTTCCCAACTCTGCCGGTATGTTCCCTTCCAAACTATTGTACCAAGCAATAAGCTGCACAAGATTCTCAAGTTTTCCTAGCTCTGATGGTATCGAACCGTTCAAATAGTTCAAGCTAAAATCAATTATCTTGAGCTGTGAACATTGAGACAGTTGAGATGGAATTGGACCATAAAGTGAGTTATCAGGTGCTCTCAGCTCTTCCAATGATGAAGCACCAGGGCATAAGTCTGTTGGAATTATCCCATTGATCATGTTGGAGCTAAAGTCTACAACGCGTAGTTTCTTGCAATATGAAAGAGAAGCAGGAAATGAACCAGAAATCTTGTTACTACTCATTTGCAAAGACTCTAAAGATGCTAAATTCTGCAGGATAGAATCAGGGAATGGACCGGTTAGATTATTATTCGACAAATCAAGATTCTGAAGAGAAGAACATGATGAGAAGGAATTTGGGATTGAACCAGTGATATTGTTGTTAGAGAATTTGAGTTCCACAAGTGAACTACATGAGTTTCCTAATTCAGACGGTATCCAACCAGACAAATGATTCTTAGAAAGATCCAGTCTTTGCAAACTTTTAAGCTCACCAAAAGAACTAGGAATTGAACCAGAGAAGAAATTATCAGCCAAAACCAATTCTTGAAGTGTTGTACAATTAGATAAAGCTGAAGGAATTGAATCAATTATCTGATTCCCTGACAAATCGAGACGTAACAATGAATTACAAGTCTCAATCTTGATATCAGATATTGATCCTGTAAGATTATTATAGTCCATTGCAAGATACTGCAACTTATCAGTATGCAACAAGAAATTCTGAGGCAAAGAACCTGTTATGTTATTAAAAGAAAGACTAACATATTCAAGATTTGGACATTTTGCAAACAAGTTGTCAGGTACATAGCCTGCTAAGCCAGTGAATGAAAGTTCAAGCTGTTTCAAACTATAAGGTAACTGAGATAAAGAAGTTGATGCATTTACATAAAACGAATTCGATGACAAATTAAGGACAGTTAACATATCCAGAGAATTGAAAGGAGAAAAAGAAACCTCTCCAACAAGTTCAGATTGTTGAAGATCAAGAATTGTTACTCTTCCAAGACTATTGCAAGTTACACCATTCCATGAACATGGATTGTTTTTAAGTTCCCATCCTGATAAAACACCAGAAGGGTCTTTTTGTATCATGTTCTTGAATAACAAGAGTGATTCAGCATCAGTTTTGATGGAGGAAGCAACCGCGTTTGCTGATACAAGAATCAAGGCAAAAAACAAGAAAATGATCAATGTTAGAGCAGAGTTGGTGTTCATGTTGTCCATGATGAATAGAGAACATAGATAAGAAAAAAAATGAAAGAAGAAACAAGTAGAGAGCTTAGAGAGTAAGCTTTAGTGATGTGTTGGAAGATGATTGTGTTTTTTTTTTTTGAGAAGAAAATGAATGTCAAAAGGAGCACAAAGAGTGCTTACTATGATGAGAAAAATTCCTCAATAGTGCAAAGTTAGAAGAACTAACTTTTTAAAAAGTAGTTGCCATTCCTTTTTTTTATTTATTTTGTGTTTGTGTACAACAAACACGAATATAAACAGACCTTACTCCTACCTTAGAAGATAAAAAAAAAAACCGATTTTCAATAGACCATAACTCAACTTATATTGTATGTGTTTGCGTACAACAATATAAACTTAGTATATATAGTCCCACAAATGAGGTATGAAGAGGATATTCAGACCTTATCCTTACCTTGAGGGGTAGAAAAATTATTTTCGACAGACTATCAACTCAAATGTTTGTGTTAATTTGTTGAATGAAGATTTTTGTAAATGGAAAAAGGAGGGAACATTAGAGGAATTAAAAAAGAAGAAGTAATGAATTGAACTATTACACTAAAGTCTTGGTAGGTGATGTAATTTTAATAGTGCTAAAGCAATTATCTATTTTCAATTAATATTCTCTTTTCCCCCCTTTGTAGGTCCATATAATTAGATATTTTAATGATATAGAATTAAATATTTTTCTAATATCATAACTTTATAGGGAACTAACATAAATATATTAAAATAAAAAAATATTTATCATTATAATAGTAATATTTTTTTCACTCAATCAATTTTAATTTATTTATAATATAAATTTAATACATTTTATAAAAAATAATTTTTCTATTCACATATAATAAACAATGGATAACACATTTATTACACATTTTAATACGCTTATAATATATTGTGGCTATCAAAAAAAATTTACCAAACAAACATAATATATTTCAAAAAACAATTATAGTTCATATATACTGCATACATAATTTACTTTTAATTTATATTACAGATTTAACATAGTATTATTATAAATGATAATAAATAAAAAATATTGATAAAATCAGAAATCCTAATTTTTCCAATATTACCACTTTCTTTGTCCATCTTCAATTGCTTATTTTGGAACAATTTTCTTAAGATAAATACTTTTATTTTCTTCTGCATCTTATATTTGTCATTTCATTTGTAAAATGTGAAAAATATTCATTAGTCTCATGAAAAAATTATCAAGTTAAATTAAATATATATATATAATAGTGATTCGAAATCAAAGATATAGTAAAATAAAAAAAATTCCTAAAGAGATGAACGATAAATATTGTTCAGCTACCTCATTTTATATGACACTACTATCATTTAGTTCTTTCTCTTTTGAATTCTGATAATAATTTTTTAAATAATTTCAATTACAAGATATATTGTTTTATAATATTTTATATTTTTCAATATAAAAAAATCAACCTAACAAGACATAAAGATACCAAGATCATTCATTATGTTTTTTCACAAATATATAAGATTAAATAATGTCTCTGAAATTCAAAATGGAGGCTATTTCTATACATATAATAAGTTTATTATCATACATGATCTTTGTCTAGATTCCAAAAATAATTATAATCAAAATTTGTTGATAAGAACTAAGAGGAGTCTACACAATTATCACAAGTCAACCTAATTTATTTTCTAAAAGTATTATAAAAATCAAAATGTTTAAATTAAGAATAAAAATCAAATATTTTAGCCCTTATCCCAAGAAAACACAAATTAGGTTTTAAAAAAATATCTACAAATTGTGTTTTGAAAAATAAAATAATAATAATAATAATAATAATGGCATAAAATACGGGAGGATTTGACTTTTGGTCAAAAGGGTCCACAGACAAAAAGTCTATCCAAAGATCGGTGCCGCTTTAAAAGAGGGGAAAAAAATATATTTTTTACACAAAATATGTTTTAATAAAACTAAGAATATTTTTCATCATAAATATATTTTTTTTAAAATAAATTATTAATAGTGGGAAGTAAATTTCTTTTTTTGTTTAAGAAAAATGAATTGCATTTATATGTAATCAATAAAAATAATATTGGGCAACTTTCAGATGTAGCAATTAAAAAATTCATATTTGTATGTTATAGCAAAGTTTGCATAATTGTGCACCATAGCAGACATAGAAACTGTATAATTCGCTATATATATACAATTGTATAATTCGCTGGCCTAAATTGTATAATTCGCTGGCATATTTCACTGCAATTGTATAATGCACAATTGTATAATTCACTGCCTATTTCGCTGCAATATTTGTATAAAATTTGTTTTGCATACAATTGAATCGAAGTAAAATGTATGTATATTGCATATTATAAGTGTATAGGAAGAAGATATATGTTTTTCTCTCGTTTTATACAAAAACAAAAACACAATTTATACACTTCTGTTGTATAAAGCGAGAGAAAATTGTATTTCACTGCAATTGTATAATTCGTTGGCCTTTTTCGCTGCTATATTTGTATAAAATTTGCATTTGTCTACAATTGAATTGAAGTAAAATGTCTGTAAATTGTATAATTAAGTGTATAGCAGGAAGATATATGTTTTTGCATGTGTATATACAATTTCCTCTCGCTTTATACAAAACAGAAATACAATTTATACACTTTTGTGTATAAAGCGAGAGAGGCGAGCAGAGGGAGAGTGGCGAGCGAGATTTTTGGGAGAGAGACGACTGACAAACTTTGGCTAATGTTTGCTATGGAGCACAATTAAATCAAACCGTAGCTACTCCATTTATTTTAGGTTGTTAGTTTGCTATTATATATAATTATCCCAATAATATAAAGATCGGATTAGAAGTGGCGACTTGACTCGAAATAAACATAAAATGTCATTTATTAAATTTTTTTTTTTTTTTATGAACTTGGTTTTTAGAGAACTTTTTTAAAAGAAACTTGTACAACGAAATATATAATTTTATAAATTGGTCAAAATTTAAATTAATTTTAGAAATTAATAAAAAGATTAATAAAAAAAAGGAAAATAAAATGAAGTGTGTTAGATCCAACGTGAAATGTGTCATATCTTGTCAGTAAGCGTGAGAATGTTCCTTTTGATCACATTTTCTACAGGATCTTATAATGGTTTCACATACTATATACTAAAATAAAATAAAATATTGAGTTTGAGTCTTTAAAAATATTGTTCGAAGTTAGTTTACTTTAATATGTTACAAAAAGTATTTTTATATTCTTAATTAGATTTGAACAACTAGCCGAATTAACTTATAGCTCCATATGTTTGTATTTAGCTAGATTTAGTTTGACTTGATTTCAATTAAAATTTGGCTTGGTTCAGTTCAAGCTCGTTATACTTTTGGCCAAGACTCGACTTCATACCGTAAAAAGTTTGATTAAACTCAAATCAACATTTAAATGTATTCTTAACTATCTGTTTTAAATTTAAACTTTGAAAATAAAATCACATACGGTAAAAAAACACTTTAATCCTAAAAGTAAAACTATTCTAAAGACAAACATATAAAGTATGGATTTCTTTAATTGACAAATTTCATATGTGTGATATGACACAACTTACAACTAAAATAATGAAATAATAAAAATATAAATTAATTCACATTTGGGGGTTGTTAATAACACAACAGCTAAGTTCTAGCAGATTAATTGATGTTAAAATATGTAGAGAAAATAGAATAATTACTAAAATTAAAAGAATCTAATGATGATCCAAATTGGGATTTGTTAATTTTACTTTGCTTTACTAAAGATATAGTGTCTAGATTAGAATCATTAACATAGTGCAAAAGCTTGATATATAACCAATAACTAAAAACTATTTTTCAATTAAAAAATATTTTTTTTATAAAAAAAATATATATATAGGATAGGGGCCACAAAGGAACAACATCAATGAGCTCTTATGGTTAATGGCATAGGTGGCTATGATGTTCTCAATTTATTTTTTGCCACCTTTTCCCCCTACTTTTTATTATCTTGCTAGTGATTTATTAAAAATATAGAAATGAATATAACTAACTAAATTTTGTAGTTTTTGATCCTAAGGAAGTGTATAATAATTGATTTTTTTTATATATAAAAATTGTAATCAAACATCTCTATAATAACATTATTAATCTAAAATAATATTTTTGATACTGTAAAAAATATACTGTATAATAATATGATAATTTATTGTTATAGTGAAATGTCGATTATAGAATATCTTTGTAATAGATGACTATATACATAATACATGTATTATTAGATGGTAGAATGATCAATAAATGTCATAACCAAAGGATAAAAAACGCATATTTTAATCGATTAAAATAAAATATGCTTAATCTAATATCACAGAAATTCAAATCAAAATTTGTTCATAATTTAAATGATAAAAAATTTTATCAACTCCTTTTTTAAAAAAATAAATGAAATAATATTTTTTTTAAAAAAAAATATAAATACCTTTTTATCCAAGATTTAAAACCTTGTTGATTCTCTAATAAAGTTAACTTTTTACTAGCTGGTTATGAGCCCCACAAACACTAATTTACTCATTATATTTTTCAATATATATCATATAATATAAAATTTTATTGCAAGATCAGCATGCTTGGGATCCTTGGACCATTGATCTTTTCTGTCATTTTTATTTTTTGTAAAATAAAAAATCACAGGTCTTAATTATTACTACTATTTGTTAACATCCAATGAATCTATATATTTGAGAGCAAGCACAGAATTTGATAACATTTTTAAATGGTTTGTGTTATGATCAAAAGGATCTTGTGATGTATAGTCTGTGTTTACACTCATTGCCTATGAAAAAAAAAATTGTTTTGGTCTATGTTTAATATATTTGTGTTGCTAGCTAGCTAGTTCATGAATTTAATGTCTTATATGTGTCAATAAGTTGTTTTTTGTCAATTGATTTTTATAAATATGTTATTTTAAGATGAATATGTGATAAAAAAAAATGTTATTTTAAAATGAATATGTGATATTTTTTTTTATGATAAGAAATGAAATCTGAGTTTAGTTCAATCTTAAAAAGTAATTCAGAATTTGAGATTTTTTCCTACATCACATGAGGAAGCAAATTACCTTTAAAATTGATGAAACGCCCTATTTGATCATTTTATTTAATATGTTTATTTAAAAATTTAACTGAAATTCGATATTTACTCAACTTCAAATAAAACTATTTTCTCTTCCTTTTCTTTTTTCTCTTAGTTATTGTATAATGATATTTTTATCCCTTTAAAGGAATTGAAGTATAATGTTTTAAAGAAATAGATCTTAAATTTCGAATACGAATAGTAAACATAAATCGAGAAGGTGTTGTTAGAAAAGCTTGAAAGCATTGCCAAATCACTAGTCCTTGCAAAACGAATTGTTAGATTTGTGTTATTCTTATAATTTGATGATGAAATTTTGTTCTTTATGATATTTGAAACTTACATTTTACATTTTTAGATAAATTTAGGGGTTGAATCGTGTAATGAATAGTTAAAATTCAAATAATAAGTTGCTATTTTTTATCAAAAGTTTGTTCATCATCTGAAGTCTGAACTTCACATTGAAATGCTTGAAGTTAGTACACTCTCTCACACTCTCTCTCTATATATATATATAATCAAATAATAAGTTGCTATTTTTTATTAAAAGTTTGTTCATCATTTGAAGTCTGAACTTCACATTAAAATGCTTGAAGTTAGTACACACTCTATATATATATATCTTAATTACAATTTAAACTACAATCCCAAAATTAGGTATGTGTATAAAAGTAATAGCATAATTAAAAAAGTGCACGTCATTATCAAGATAAAGTTAACTACTATTGTAATTTTGAATTGAGAGAGATTGAGTAGTTATAAATTTAAATTCAATTTCAAAAATAAAATATTATTTTGAAGCAATTCAAAGTAATTCAAATCACTATTAAATCACTTAACTCAGAACTAGTATTCTCGACACATGATTCAACAAATATCTTAGAATTATTTAGTGAAATTATTGATATGACAGTGGTGTCATTGAACATTCTTATTAGACTTTTAGAATTATATATTAGGTTAAGATATAAGTGCAACTGGTAATAAGATGTATGTGATGATTGCCAAAAGATATTTATCAGAAAAGATTAGAAATTATTTCAAAGATTCAAAATACGAATTGGTTAATCTTAATATTAGGTTACATATATCAAACTATCTTTCATGAATATGAGTAGATTAATTTGCCAATATTAAGTAACAAAAAGTAGGTTTATGAGAATATATATTTCTTTTTATGGATGGATTGATTCTTTATGTAACTCGTATAATAAAGTGAATAGATAAAATTCTTCCTTCCTCGCATGATAAATTCAACAGATAAAATTCTTCCCTTCTATGAAACTACTTGAAAATGATATTGTTAAAAATATAGTGATATTTTAAGCAATATTATGAAGAATATAGGCACAAAACTCCATAAGAATTGAATTTCAGTCAACTCCTAGTCATTAAAATGGATCTAGCATCATCAAGAGCAAAAAGTTAGAAAGAAATACAAATATTTTATATAAATCACAAAAGATAACATAGAAACTGAAGTTTGAATCACATGAAAGTGTCTTAATTATATGAGTAATACTGTCAAAATGAAAAGTTTAGATTAAATCACGTGTCTTATAGATGGTTGTAAAAATGTTTCTTTATGTCACTGATTATTTATTGTAATTGTAAAATATTTTATAGATTTTTCTCTCTAGGAAAATTATAAAGGCAAATTTTCAAATCCCTTAATTATATCTTCATAGCCTTTATTCATTCAGAATGGGGCAGGTCATAATGGGTTAAGACAATAATCAGGTCAAGACTCAATATAATTCAATTTTTTTTAATCAAAATGGATCAGATAATGGGTTATAAAATGGATCAAGATCCAGTCTAATATAATTTTTATTAAACTTAATTGTTTTATTTGTTTTTTAAAACTATTTTAGTACCTAATAAAACTTTTTTTTTCTCTTTATAATGACTATAGCTTATATATAGCATATTAAATTGGAAAAAAAATTAAAATATTTTGACTGCATTTCTCATGAGTCAATTCGAATTGCATGATATGAACACAATTTTTAATGGATTAAGCTAATGAATTGACGGGTCAATAATCAACCCAAACTTAAATAAATTGAACGAGTTGAGCGAATTGGTTTTGATTTTTCCACCCTAGTAGAAACTCAACAATAAGTTGATTGAAAAAAAATTAGAACGTACTCAACAATAGGATCTTTAGGTTTTTGATATCACAATAATGTGAACTCCTTAATTAATCATACTTAGGGTTGTATCACTATATTATTTAACTAGAGAGGAGTATACAAGTACAAAAAAAACAATAATCTTTTACTTTGAAGGTAACTAATTATAAAAGGCAAAAAGAGGACAAGAAAAAACGATAAATTTGTGACAATGTAACAAGCTTGAAAATTGCACATGATATCAGTATCGTTTAATTTAATATGAGTAAACTTCACATGTTAAATTGAGTTCGGAGGCTAAAGGATATAAAATATTAATAAAAATTCTGAAACGCCATATAAAATTTTATATTAACCAAAATAGTAAAATCGCTGGAACAACAGCGATTTCTTCTGCCGGAAAAGCAAAATCGCTGCAGTTAAAATGTGATTGTAAAAAAAAAAAAAATCAAGAAAATCTTGGCAGCGATTTTCATTTTTCCGGCGGAGGAAATCGCTATTGTACCAGCAATTTTGCCATTTTGATTAATATAAAATTTTATATACCGTTTTGAAATTTTTGTTAATATTTTATACCCTTTATGCTCCGGACTCATATTAAATTATCATTTTTTTTTTAAAAAAAAAAAGATCAAATTATTATCTCATTAGACTTATGTTATGATCACTTGCAAAAACTATGTTTTTAAAACCACTAAGAAATATTCATTTTAGACCAATGGTCACATGAATAGCAAATAGACAAATTAATTTTTGATCTTTTTCTAATAAAAAATAAAGATAAATATCATGTAAGTCGATTCAAAAAAGAATCATGAAGATGGTTACATTTTCCATCTTAAGTGATCTTGTAAAATTTTCAACTAATGATGTCATTAAACTTTTTAAAAAATTATTAATAGAAGTGAAGATTATTCAAATATTATCAAATATTATTTACCTTATTTACCTATTATCTAACATATATGTATCATTCAATATACTTTAATATATAATTTATGGTGTGAATCATATATATAAAGTTAGATTATATTTTGACCGTTTGAAAAGTGTTACCACATCCTATCCATTTAATCATTATGATATTTATTATTACAAAAATTGTATTTAGTGGACCTTACAATAAAATAAAATGATTGAATTTATGAGTGGGTTTTTCCACACAAAATCTTCATAAATCTAGCCAAAAATTTCACAGTCGATATTCTTGACGTAAAAGGTTTATATATTGACTTTTAATTTAAGGAGTTTAATTTCTTCGTTATTATCAAGATATTTCAGATTAATTTCTTTCAAGATAGAATAGAAAAATATTTTATAATAGCAATAATGAAATTATAAAACTTTAACGTGAATTTGAACAATATAAAAATAATAAGAGAAATTAAATTTGAAGATTTTGTTTTTAAGAATATCAAATTAAAATGGGAAGGTGGAATGGTGCAATTTAAAATGTATTTTTGTCACGACCAAATCGAGTCGCGAGTGGCACCCACACTTACCCTCCTATGTGAGCGAACCAACCAATACAAAACCCAACATTTCAATATAATATCAACAGAAGTAAAGCGGAAGACTTAAACTCATTAATGAAAATCAATTCAATAACTTCTAAAAACTCAACATCTATTATTCCCCAAAATCTGGAAGTCATCATCACAAGAACATCTATCCTCAAATTACTAAACTAAGAATGTCTAAGAAACTAAAATAAATAAAAAGCTAGTCCATGCCGGAAGTTCAAGGCATCAAGACATGAAGAGGAAGATCTAGTCCAAGCTAGAAGCATTAGCTCACCCTGAAATCCGGAGTAATGAAGACTGGCTAGAATTGCGGTTGAGTTGAAGACGACGGCACGTTTGCTGCACTCCACAAATAACAAAGAAAGAAACATACAAGTAGGGGTCAGTACAAAACACAAGTACTGAGTAGGTA